>JAJSOF020000009.1:166844238-167069238 GCA_025594305.2 Periplaneta americana
AATAATATTAATGGTAAAATGAAACAGAATTTACACGGACAAGTTTGCCAGTTAAATTATACTATGCAGATTTATTCAGTGTGAAATTTTTTTGTGTGGTTTTAATTAATAAGTCGTTGACATGTTTTTGTCTAAAAATTGATACGGGATAATAAAATTGCATTAAAAGTGATATTAGTGTTTTTATTAAGTAATCTAAAACCAAATGATAGCGGATTGTAAAATTTTACGGAATTTAATTTATAATACAGACATTATTTTGTTTCACCAACTTAAATTTGGATGGAATCTATACTAATAATAAATCTGTAGCCAAAATTTTTCTGGTAATTTTCAATTTTCCAAAAATAATTGGTGTTAACATGTGTAATTAACCATCCTGAAACCGAAAAACATTTTTTTGAAATTTTTGCTTGTATGTCTGACTGTCTGTCTGGATGTTTGTTACCTTTTCACGCGATAATGGCTGAACCGATTTATATGAAAACTGAAATATAAATTAAGTTCGTTGTAACTTAGATTTTAGGCTATATGGCATTCAAAATACTTTATTTAAAAGGGAGGTTATAAGGGGGCTCGAATTAAATAAATCGAAATATCTCCTTATTACTAAATTTCATGAAAAATGTTGCATAACAAAAGTTTCTTTAAAAATGATTTCCGATACGTTTCATTCCAAGCAAAATTTTGATGGGACTAAATTGCACCAAAACCGGATATTCTCTGAATCAAATGATCATATTTTAATTATTTACGTGTAATAATAATTAAGAAATATGTTAAAAGAATTATCATTGCACTAAATGAGTGGTGTCTGGACCAAAATGACCACATTTTAATTATTTAAATACATTTTAAATTAAGTGACATATTAAACGATTTATCCTTCTATCAAACACGAATGTTCCCTGGACCAGATGTCCTATTTTAATTATGTAATTACTTTATATTTATTTCTAATAAGTGCAGCGGAGCGCACGGGTACAGCTAGTAAATAATAAATTGCTAACGTAACTATGTACAGTGCGTGTGACGTAACAGTTAAGGCAGATTAATTATGGCTTACTTACTTACAAATGGCTTTTAGGAACCCAGAGGTTCATTGCCGCCCTTACATAAGCCCACCATCGATCTCTATCCTGTGCAAGATTAATTCAAGTTAATTATGGCTACAAGTATTAATTTATTCCTAAATAATACAAATTTTATTAGGTAATATTACAAGGATTATTAATTTATTCTAATTGTTAAACATTTATATTTCAGCCATATCTTTACGATTCATTCCTCTTGACATATTTAATTGACATATGGATGATGTTGACAGCAACCTCGTAGGCTTATGTAAAAAAATGAACAAAATGAGATTTCACTTCCTCCCTCTCATAAAAGTTTTTCCGAATTTTATGAAAACACATCTTATGTCAATGCAAGGATAGAAACTTTACAATACGATATTTAAATATCCTCTGATGTCAGGTATTTGTTCGTTATCGATATATTAATTGTTTTTCCCTCTACTGTAAAATTGAATATTTTGACATGTGAGTTTGCTGTTCAACACCATCGATATAATATTTACAATTTATCTAAGATAAGAAATGTGTTTTCCTTTAAACAATACTATAATGAAATTGTATGTAATTAAATTTATTGAAATTGCTTACATTTATTATAAGGATGGTGTTTAGGTAAATGGGCTTAACCCTCATTTTTTAAATGTGATTTTTTTGCTTTAATTAATGTATTTATTTAAAATTTAATTACAAAATGTGAATATATGTTTCTTGACAATGTTTACATTTCTTCACATGAAGTAACTACTAATAATGTGTTAAAAATTAATTATAGTGTTTGTGAAAAATTTTTCTTTTGCGGGATAAACCCTTTTACCTGAACACCATCGATATGTAAGCAAATTTGAGCACAAATATTGTAAAATGACGACGAAATGTACAATCAATCTTACACAAAGAAACTTGCATAATCAATGCTACCGTTCTGGACATTCGAAAGTTACTGGAGTACCGTATGTTACACAACGAGTTTTTTTAGGTTCTCATGTGTCAGCATAAACTAAGAGCAAGTCGTGGCTAGCCGATAGCCGGACTGTTAAACTAGGAGAATCGGGTTCAAATCCCAGTAGGACTGAGTGGAATGTATATTCGACATAAAAGGAGTTGGGGCATCTCCTCGACTCTTATTTCTACTACCAATTCAGAAAATAAAATTATGTTTTATTTAACGACGCTCGCAACTACCGAGTTTATATCAGCGTCGCCGGTGTGCCGAAATTTTGTCCCGCAGGTGTGTTTTTACATACCAGTAAATCTACTGACATGAGCCTGTCGCATTTAAGCACAATTAAATGCCATCGACCTGGGCCGGGATCGAACCCGCAGAGGTCAGCACTATACCGACTGCGTCATCCAGGCCGACATATTACTTTATCATGTGCCGTGACTCTATTACCAAACGGTATAGAGTGGAAAGACAGGTTTTAGTTTGAGATAAACTTCCATGTTGGTAGATTCGTATAATATTAACCATCATGAAACAAACTCCCTTTCTGATAGCTTATTCTTTCCCCTCTCACACAGTTTACATGCCAGGTCTCGCCTTCTCATCTGTAACATCATCTGTGTACAACGCAGGGTTATACGGATAACGTTTGAACCTTAATGTCAGACACAATAATAGTGGTGATTCTAGATTATAATTTTTGTAAACCTAACATATTCTGTTGAAATTAATGTGGAGGAGAGTTGGGTAGTATCGGACATCGGGTAATATCGGACAGTGCGTTTCTTTCATCTACCAGAGATGTTAGTACCTGAATGACGTGGTTACGTAACTGTATGCGACATCGCAGAAACGTAACCATGCCATTCAGGTACTATCATCTGGTTGTAGATGAAAGAAACTCACTGTCCGATATTACCCGATGTCCGATACTACCCAACTCTCCCCTAAGTATGAACGTTACACTCTTACTGTTACTATTTTTTTAATTTTAAAGTCTAATGCTTACTAGGCAGGTTAAAAATAAGCACAATAAGTAAAATTTGTGTAAAACGATTAGTACGAAATATAAATATAAATAATTTTTTACGTAAAGACTAGTTCAAATGTGTCAGAAAAATTAAGGATTTCTAAATTTGTTATTTGTACATGGTTAATGATAAAATTGAGATTAACGTATCATTATACATCTTGAATACACAACTTTTAACACTATGTCACTTTGGAAAACGTATTATGTGTCTTTCACGTGTTAAATTTTATGTTACCTTGGTAACATGCTTCGGCCTGCTGTTGGCCATCTAACGTACCATTTTCTAACGTATCATATTCGTTGTTAAGGCTATGGATCTATGAAATTTCTAACTTATACATTTTGAGACCGATTGATCTGAAACTTTTATCACAAATTTCTTACAATATGGACATGTAATACACAAATTGTCACAGTGATATTTTAATTAGTTTGCTTATAATTAATTTTTAATGCTGAATTACAACTGTCCCAATTTTAAAAGTTACATGCTTTTCATATCTTTGCAATTATTTTTTTAGAAATAAATTACCAATTGTTAATTTTTCAATTTTTTAAACTTATCACTTCCTCAACTCATGATGATTTGAATACTTTCAATAGCAGAAGAAAACACATGTCAGTTTACTTCACATGCTTTTATAGACTTCTGTGCAAAATTTCACTGAAGTTTGGAGAAAAACTGGATTCATTAGAGCATTTTGAATGTTACAAAAAAAAAAAAAAGCATATCAAAGTACAGCATGTATATGATAAATATATCGACATTCTTCTCTCCTATACAGGTCTACCACACACATTTTTCTCCTACATAACCGCGCGAAATATGAACTGAAGGAAATGTAAAATTAGTTAGAATAAAGAACAGTCTTCAGGAAGACAGCTGAGTGTCAGTTTAAAGGGCTGCAACTGCACGCACGCACTGGTCCCTTTAAATTCGTCCTGAGGGGCTTTTATTATTTATTTATTTATTTTATTGCTAGTAAGTTTGAAATGAATACAAGTTAATAAATACAATGAAAGATAAACTAGCCCACTCCTGAATGAGTAAGACTCGTGCTCAGGAGGGGATTCCAATACAGACAAAAATAAAATTCAAATTGAGAGCGAATACAGATTAAATAGTGTTTAATATGTTTAAACCCAAACTATAAATCCAATATAACTTTTTTTTTTTACTTTTTTATTAATTTGGAGAGAACTCGTGGTTAAAATAATATTGGAATAAAATTTGTTTAATAATTTGGGACCTTGACTCATGCTATGATAAAAAGCTACATTGGTTATTTAGAAAACTGAAACATTATTTTATTTTTTAGAGTTAAAAACAAAATTTCCATTTTCTAATGGTTTTTTCGTTATTTTCACAAATCCATAGCCTTGAGATGTTTTACAAGCCTTCAGAACATTTCAATATTCTACACAGATTCCTGCTGAAAGGAAGAAGCGAAATGTTTACACCTTGATAATGATGATTAGGGCTAGGATTTTGATGACCTATAAATCATGAAAAAATGTCCTAAAAACAATGCATTTATGACCTAAAAATTTTTCAAAAATGTCCTAAAAATCGATCTTACATAATTGGCTTAGTACGAAAAGAATTTTTGTACTACTTAATATTTAGACTAGTAATTAAATTAAATTTTACATAATTTTTTCTAAGTAGTACACTTTAATTAATTATTTTACCTGATGTAGATTCTATGTATGATCGTTCACCTCTGAGTCGGTATATGGACGTGAGGTCAGTAGTCAGCTGGTCTGTCTTGGTCCTTCATGGGCTGTAGCACCATGGATTTACTTTACTTTTAGTTTCCATGTAGTCTACTACAAGGCCACTCTTATCTGGAATTAGCAGATATAGAGGAGTCTATATTGAAAGGGTAGTTGGACTGATCCATTATGTGGGGGTGTACTACATTAAAATGGCAATATTTGTGTAGAAAAACGATTAAAATATTATACAAAATAATAGATATTAATGGACAAAATATGTAAAGAAAATATCGAAGGAAATAAACATTATTTTACATTAATAATGGGGATTATGGCCAAAATTAAATGAAAATGCCTAAAAAATGACCGAATAAAATAAAAGATGCTCTTATGAGTTGAAACAGGCAAAAAAATGAAAAAAAAATGTCCTAACAAATATGTATTAAAATACTCAGCTTATCACATAACATATAGGGTGCTATTCATAGACATTTCGCAGCACGCGCTACGAGCGTACTAAGCTAGCCCCGGCTATCCACTGGTTACTAGTACAGAATTCAAGTCATATCCTATCGTTAACACTGGTTTATGAATACGAAAAAACGCTGATCATCCACCGGAAGCCCGCGCTAAAAATGTCTATGAATACGGCCCTTAAATACTAAAGCAGCTATGTTTCTGGCTTACTAGAAAAAAGATTCAATTTCATCAAAATCCTAGCTCTAATGAAGATGATTATGTTTATAATTTTATGACAGGGAATTGCGAAGAATAAAATATTTAAAGGACAAGAAGAGTCCAGGATAATGTAGTTCTTCCGTACGTTGAACATATATCCTACATATGAGAAAGTATGCGCCCATTTTTACTGCAACGATCATGTAAATAAGGTTAGATTTGTAAAGAGGACGGGTAGCAGAAATGAAAACTAACTTGCAGTAAACTAACGTGATTTATGTAAATTCGATTCGTAGAAATACGTTAACCTACATCGCTGTAGTCAGAAGACGTGCATTGTCATATGGCCGACTTTCCTAAATAACCATTACATCACCGGTAGGTTTCCTTTTCTCTAGATGGAACAATGGCTCTCCTTAACAAGCTTTCTTGACTTCCTTCACTCTGCAGACAATAGTACGCGTGTCTGATATTGAATACATTGACAAGTTCGCGATATCAGAGTATTACCGACAGGCTAGAATGAAATGAAGGCACTTATTTCGAATTTTCATATGAAAGTGTGTTATTCGAAAGGAAGAGGATCCGGATGCCGCCATAAAAGAGATATCTTCCATCGTAAGTAGTGAGAATCTTTCATTGCAAAGGTCGTTTCACTCATTCCTGTTTTAACTATATACGGAATATAGGGTACTTTTTGTTTAACGTAGCACAGTGGCATACAAACCCGTGTAATGTTGGTTCAACCTGTTCTGGTTTTTAAGAATTCGCATCAAGTTATACACACACATGCACGCACACGTGGCAAAACAATCGAACGGTTATAATGTTGATTTTCCACTCGCAGAGTCCTTCGTTTAAATCTCTGTGGGAGTAAGTGGAAATCTTCATTTTCTTTCAGAAATCCGGGCACTCCAATAAACATTGTCGGTTCAGGAAAAAGAACTGAAAGAGTGCTTCAGCATTCTTTCTTAGTGGGTGGAATAAAATACAGCAGAACTTGGTTATAACGACATCCAAGGGACCTTAAAAATTATGTTGTTATAAACGAGTGTAATAGTAACCGAGATTCACATTATCAATCTAGTGACGTGGAAAATGAAAAATAACAAACTTAATTAGACTTATTTTAGAATTATGTATTGACTTTTAAGCCTACAATGAACATAATAAAATACACGTAGGCCTACAATTATAAATACAGTATTCTGTATTAAAACAGTTTGTTCAGTACTCACCAAACTATTTTACTTAGAAGTGAAGTAATCAGTCATTTTACTCTGTTGTCTTCTACTTGCCCAATACACACTTTCTAGGGCTAAATTAATTTCTATGTTCATAATTTCAGTTGCAATTTCACTGCTCCCTTCCCTAGCTTCATAGAACATATTCATAATTCTAATGACTTCTAAAGCGTCACTCACTTCTTTTAGTGGCCATACTGCGTTAAAATGCGTGCACTTAGTGAAAACTTCCTGTCGAAACTGATCTAATACCGCATGAATTCGGGCAGGTTACAATGGGGTGGGGAATCCGCCTGCATCCCAGAGGTCTATGACAGAAGGAGACTGTAAAGAATTTGTCAGGGTCAGATTTCAACAAAATATTTCTTAAAATACTTTGGTTCTTAGAAAATCTTATTCCAAACTGAGGTTGAAAATGACGTTATATGCGAGGTAGACGCATATGCATTTGTCGTATTAAGCAAGATAGGAAAGCATATGTCTTATGGGGAATTAGTTGGGACCACAGAATATTTGACGTTATAGGCGAGGTGTCACACAAAACGAGGTCGCTATAACCAAGTTCTACTGTACAAGCAACGATAAAGCAGTCTTCATCAGAAAAGCATTTTGTAACAGTTGATATTCCCCTGGGTAGATTTTCCTGGATGGGTTATGTCAGAGGTTTTCACCAACCGTAATGTCAGGTAATCTATAGATTCATCTCGTCAAATACCATCTCGCTACCACCAATTCCATCGACACTAAATAACTCAGTAATTGACACAGTAAGAAAAAAAAACAGTGGATATTAACTGATCGAAATAAAAAAAACCTCATTTTTGACGCAACAGGAATAGCAGGAATTTTAATAATAACATTTCGAATTTTTGGCCAAGAAAAGGTTCATACTAAATGGTCAAGACTTCGCTACAACGCACCAAAGGCAATTTTTCTGTCGTTCGAATTACGAACACAAGCAACTGTACAGTATGATTATTTTTTCGTGGTCTCTTCCCGACAGGCGTAGTGTAAGGTTACGTACTGTATCGAAAAGTATTATTTGTTCCTTCGGACACTATGGCTGTGACCTTGGTCGTAACAGCACTAGCTTTTTCGAGAGCGCAGATCGAGAAGAACGATTGCTCGCTACGACGTAACGAAGCTCCATTCACCCTGAATTTTAATGTTATATGAATTTGGACTACTCACGGCTATATTATAAAAAGAAATTAACATGACACAAAGATTTCGACACATTTTATAAGATTTTAAAGATCAATGAGACCCAAATACAATTCAAACTAGGGAAAAAAATCTGTCAACTCCTTTGTTATAGGCATATTTTAGTTTCGGAAAATATTGTTGTCTTAATCCTTAAATTCGCAAAGTATCCTATAGGATACAACAGGTTAATAGACTATATGCTATAATTTTAAAAGTACAATAGAAAAACAATTCGTAGAAAAATTAAAATTTCACAATACTATAATATTGTACAAATTATAAAATATGGACATTGCGATAGTTGTTTTCTTTACGGTCCGACACGGTTTAATAAACTAGTGTGAGAAATGAAGTTTTGCCAATTTAAGGGTTAATGTACTACTACTTACTTATTACTTACTGGCTTTTAAGGAACCCGGAGGGTCATTGCCGCTCTCACATAAGCCCGCCATTGGTCCCTATCCCGAGCAAGATTAATATTTAGTTTTTATATATATTATGTGTAATTGTAACGGTAAAAATATTATTAATGAAATATTTTTTTTTCATAAGTGTATATTATTTTTGGGAGTGTTTTTGTATACGCAAACGCTTATTAATTTGGTTATAACTTTTATATCACCTTTATAAAGGTAAACACGCTTTGAAATATTTAAGTGGGAAAATCGTCATATCTCGGTTATTTTGACAAATTTTTATCGCTTTATATGAGGCATTGTTGTGTATCATATAATAAATGTAATACAAATATAAACCAGCATTTACTGTGAATATTGAAAATTGAAGTCTCTTATGTTCACCTGAAATTAACAAGATGCCACAGCGTAACATTCTATGACGTAAACCACAGCTTTATTCCTTAAGCCGTGATCGTGATTCATTAGTTATAATGCAGATTCGAATGAGCTAAAGATTCGTGTGTTAAATTATTTCTTCCGAAAGGGAGTAAACTCTGAGATCCGAGTTAACTTTCCCTGACAGAGTATTTCAGGTGAAATTTTTGAACAAAAACTCAACTTCGCTAATCATCATTTTCGCCTATCAACAGATCCTCTGGGGTAATAAATTGCAATTTCACATGTACCTTCACATCAGAAATGAAATTCCTCACAGTACCAAACACCAGAGTCCAGGAAGACCTAACTAGGCCATATCCGGATCATTTTGAAGCAATTAATTAACTTCTATTTCCGCAAAACATAATCGCAGTAATATCAATTAAAGAAAAGTAAAATGCAATCTCTGTCATATGTCTAACAAGCCAGTCTACCGTGTACACGCAATGATGTCAAGGCTAGAGATTTACTATGGCTACAATTTCCACCATTCAAGAAACACATAAGTCTGTATAATATACAGGAATTAGATGAGAAATAATGCGTGTAACCTTATATTTGTATGACCTCTAGTTATGCAAATAAGTAGATGCTAGTTAGCAGAGTAGAAACTGTAACGGCAGTTATACTTTCCTTTCTCTATCACCTTGTTTCACGACTTCTCACCTTAATTACTTGAAATATATTCTGCAAGAGTATATAACGATACAAGGTTGGGAAATGCGTTTACAAAATCGAGGAAAAGTTTTAAAAACGAGCAGGGCGATTTTTTACACGATCATATTTTTAAAATTGCAAATACAATATATTTTGCATTGAAAATTTATAGCAATATTGTTCCAAAGCCTTCGCAAAACTACACTGTAACAATAAGTGCGCTGTAATGGGTCTATTTCAGTATAGTTTTATGTCATGAAGAATGGTTTCCCTAGCAACAAGTTTCTGTGTGGGAATTCTAACTTCCAAGGCCTAACAACAATAGCTGTAAATAAAGAAAAACCACGATCGCGCAAAAAATGTTATTTTCAATTATTTTAATTTTATCTCATGGTTTTATTAATATACTGTGAGTATAAGGTTATGTTTAATCACGTAAGTTACTTACTTGCTTACAAATGGCTTTTAAGGAACTCGGAGGTTCATTGCCACCCTCACATAAGCCCGCCATTGGTCCCTATCCTGAGCAAGATTAATCCATTCTCTATCATCATATCCCATCTCCCTCAAATCCGTTTTACTATTATCCTCCCACCTACATCTCGGCCTCCCCAAAGGTCTTTTTCCCTCTGGTCTCCCAACTAACACTCTATATGCATTTCTGGATTTGCCCATACGTGCTACATGCCCTGCCCATCTCAAACGTCTGGAAACATGTAAGTTAGTAAACAATAGTAATAATAATAATAATAATAATAATAATAATAATCCATCAAGGATTGATCCGATTCCTGTTTCGGTTCAAATTAATTACTGTACACAGACACAGAATCCAGAACATAAGGTACGAAATGGAAAATATAAAAATTGGAAATTTATCCTTTGAAAATGTGGAACAATTTAAATATCTTGGCGCAACAGTAACAAATATAAATGACACTCGAAAGGGAATTAAACAGAATAAAAATGCCTGTTACTATTCGGTTGAGAAACGTTTGTCATCCAATATGTTCTCAAAAAATCTGAAAGTTAGAATTTATAACACAGTTATATTACCGGTTGTTCTGTATGATTGTGAAACTTGGACTCTCAGTTTGATAGAGGAAGAGAGATTAAGGGTGTTCGAGAATAAGGTGCTTAGGAAAATTTTTGGGGCAAGAGGGATGAAGTTACAGGAGTATTCTTCACCTGACACAGTTAGGAACATTCAATCCAGACGTTTAAGATAGGCAAGTCATGTAGCACGTATGGGTGAATCCAGAAATGCATATACAGTTGGAAAACCTGAGGGAAAAAGACCTTTTTGAGGCCGAGATATATACGGGAGGATAATATTAAAATGGATTTGATGGAGGTGGGATATGATGGTAGGGACTGGATTAATCTTGCTTAGAATAGAGACCGATGGCTTGCTTATGTGAGGGCGGCAATGAACCTCCGGGTTCCTTAAAGACCATAATATGTAAGTAAGTAAATACAGATACAAAATAATAATTATTGTGTCTATAGTTTAAGGATTCATATAATGTTATAGGACTTACAAATATCTGTTTCAATAATTATGCATAATTACAGAAAACATAGTCTTAGGGATGCAGACTAAAGGTTGTACAATCTATTTTCCTGTGCTTATATTTTATTGTGAGCGAAATTTTGTGACTTCGGAAAATAAAATGGTCCTTAAGAATGTGATCGTGGAAAAATTGATAAACGGTGACTCAATAGGCTATAGGCGTAGTGATTTAACTGCTACGTTATAATATGAAAATTATGTTTCATAGGCTATGTTGTTGTTTAGTCAACTGTCCGAAGACAGGTCTGAACCCCACTTATGAGGCAACTAGGCCAGGAGATAACGGGGTGGCCACCGGCGTGGCTCAGTCGGTTAAGGCGCTTGCCAACCGGTCTGAAGTTGCGTTCGGGCGCGGGTTCGATCCCCACTTGGGCTAATTACCTGGTTGGGTTTTTTCTGAGGTTTTCCCCAACCGTAATGTGAATGCCAGGTAATCTATGGCGAATCCTCGGCCTCATCTCGCCAAATATCATCTCGCTATCACCAATCTCATCGACGCTAAATAACCTAATATTTGATACAGCGTCGTTAAATAACCAACTAAAATAAAAAAATAACGGGATAGAGTGGCCAGTTCATTTTCGCCTCCATTGCAGACATAGCCGATTAACTACATATTACACTAATCAGACATCAGAAGCATAGAATCAATTGAAAGGTTCAGACCCATAGTTGGCCAAGCGCCATTTGCTAAAACCGTAGAAAACAAGGGTTAAAATTATTACCATAATTCAATGGAAACATATAACAAGTAATATAAAGTATACACTTACTTACTTACTTACTTACTGGCTTTTAAGAAACCCAGAGGTTCATTGCCGCCCTCACATGAGCCCGCCATTGGTCCCTATCCTGAGCAAGATTAATCCATTTGCTAAAACCGTAGAAAACAAGGGTTAAAATTATTACCATAATTCAATGGAAACATATAACAAGTAATATAAAGTATACACTTACTTACTTACTTACTGGCTTTTAAGAAACCCAGAGGTTCACTGCCGCCCTCACATAAGCCCGCCATTGGTCCCTATCCTGAGCAAGATTAATCCAGTCTCTACCATCATATCCCACCTCCCTCAAATACATTTTAATATTATCCTCCCATCTACGTCTCGCCCTCCCCAAAGGTCTTTTACCCTCTGGCCTCCCAACTAACACTCCATATGCATTTCTGGATTCGCCCATACGTGCTACATGCCCTGCCCATCTCAAACGTCTGGATTTAATGTTCCTAATTATATCAGGTGAAGGATGCAATGCGTGCAGCTCTTCGTTGTGTAACTTTCTCCATTCTCCTGTAACTTCATTCCTCTTAGCCCCAAATATTTTCCTAAGAACCTTATTCTCAAAAACCCTCAATCTCTGTTCCTCTCTCAAAGTGAGTGTCCAAGTTTCACAGCCATATAGAACAACCGGTAATATAACTGTTTTATAAATTCTAACTTTCAGATTTTTTTGACAGCAGACTAGATGACAAAAGCTTCTCAACCGAATAATAACAGGCATTTCCCATATTTATTCTGCGTTTAATTTCCTCCCGAGTGTCATTTATATTTGTTACTGTTGCTCCAAGATATTTGAATTTTTCCACCTCTTCGAAGGATAAATATCCAACTTTTATAGTTCCATTTCGTACAATATTCTGGTCACGTGACATAATCATATACTTAGTCTTTTCGAGATTTACTTCCAACCCTATCTCTTTACTTGCTTCAAGTAGAATTTGCGCGTTTTGCCTAATCGTTTGTGGATTTTCTCCTAACATATTCACGTCATCCGCATAGACAAGAAGGTGATGTATCCCGTTCAATTCCAAACCATCTGTGTTATCCAACTAAATGATATGTCACTATTCATTAAAGTATGGTATTCACTTAACTTTAACCCTTGCTTTCTCCGTTTTTAATGAATGGCGCTTAGCCCATTATTGTTCTTCCTCTGGCACATATCAAGTGAGATGTACTGCCTGCTAGTAGATGTACATATTAGCCAGAACCTCAATCAGAAGCAATGTTTCATATAATATTGCAAATTTTAGTTCAACAGAAGCCAGGATCAGAAGGCTCTGATTTCTGTGCTTTGATCTCTGTGACAGGAAGCAACGTAATTTTCAGTATCGAAGCCTACCTCACGTCCGTCTCTTGTATAATTAATTACAGTCACTCACTGGACATGAGAAGAAAGGCGATCTGATCGAATTACCGGAGTTCAACGTGGGAGTGAGCGCAAACGCTGTGAGATGAATAGCAAACCTACATAATGAATGTTTGCTCCTGGCGCTCTTTGAACGTATAATTGAACAGGCTTCGTTGAAGGCGCTCATTAAAGCCGCTTTAACTGCCGTTTATGTAATATCGCACAGCTCATTAAAACCTTCACGAGTTTCATTTAATTTATATGGAGAAGCGGCGTCCTTCCTCATTTAAAAATTCAACCTCTTCTCGGGGGGAAACTGAATGTTTACTTACATCAGTCTTTTAGAGTTTATCCAGTTATGCAAATATATTCAGTCAGATGCTTGTCCAAATAGACATCATGTTAGAAGTGACTTGGAATGGCTTTCTTAAACCACAAAAATACGAAGCTGACAGCTGTAGCTAAAAAAAAAAGAGAGACGATTGTTCACAAATGCAGAATAGCGTTATTACAAGGGGACGGATTCATATGCACTAAAAAACGGCAAAATATGCATGGACGTATGCACTTAAAAACCAGAATATATGCACTAAAAACGGCAAAATATGCATGCACGTATTCACTTAAAAACCAGAATATATGCACTAAAAATGGAAAAATATGCATGCACGCATTCACTTAAAAACCAGAATATATGCACTAAAAACGGCCAAATATGCATGCACGTATGCACTTAAAAACCAGAATATATGAACTAAAAACGGCCAAATATGCATGCACGTATACACTTAAAAACCAGAATATATGAACTAAAAACGGCCAAATATGCATGCACGTATGCGCTTAAAAACCAGAATATATGCACTAAAAACGGCAAAATATGCATGCACGTATGCACTTAAAAACCAGAATATATGTACTAAAAACGGCAAAATATGCATACACATATGCACTTAAAAACCAGAATATATGCACTGAAAAACGGCAAAATATGCATACACGTATGCACTTAAAAACCAGAATATATGTACTAAAAACTGCAAAATATGCATGCACGTATGCACTTAAAAACCAGAATATATGGACTAAAAAACGGCAAAATGTGCATGCACATATGCACTTAAAAACCAGAATATATGCACTAAAAACGGCAAAATATGCATGCACGTATGCACTTAAAAACCAGAATATATGTACTAAAAACGGCAAAATATGCATACACATATGCACTTAAAAACCAGAATATATGCACTGAAAAACGGCAAAATATGCATGCACGTATGCACTTAAAAACCAGAATATATGGACTAAAAAACGGCTAAATGTGCATGCACATATGCACTTAAAAACCAGAATATATGCACTAAAAACGGCCAAATATGCATGCACGTAAGCACTTAAAAAGCAGAATATATGCACTAAAAACGGCCAAATATGCATGCATGTATGCACTTAAAAACCAGAATATATGCACTAAAAACGGGAAAAAATGCATGGACGTTTGCAGTTAAAAACTAGAATATATGCACTAAAAACGGCAAAATATGCATGCACGTATGCACTTAAAAACCAGAATATATGTACTAAAAAACGGCAAAATATGCATGCACGTATGCACTTAAAAACCAGAATATATGCACTAAAAACGGAAAAATATGCATGCACGTTTGCAGTTAAAAACCAGACTTAAAACCAGAATATATATGCACTAAAAACGGCAAAATATGCATGCACGTATGCACTTAAAACCAGAATATATGTACTAAAAACGGCAAAATATACATGCACGTATGCAGAATATATGCACTAAAAACAAAATTAAAAACCAGAATATATGCACTAAAAACGGCAAAATATGCATGCACGTATTCACTTAAAAACCAGAATATATGCACTAAAAACGGCAAAATATGCATGCACGTATTCACTTAAAAACCAGAATATATGCACTAAAAACGGCAAAATATGCATGCACGTATTCACTTAAAAACCAGAATATATGCACTAAAAACGGCAAAATATGCATGCACGTATTCACTTAAAAACCAGAATATATGCACTAAAAACGGCAAAATATGCATGCTTAAAAACGTATTCACTTAAAAACCAGAATATATGCACTAAAAACGGCAAAATATGCATGCACGTATGCACAGAATATTCACAAATAAAAACCAGAATATATGCACTAAAAACGGCAAAATATGCATATACGTGTACGTGCACATTAAAATCTTGACCTTTCTTTACAAATAACTTGAAATGCATTTATGCAATGGTACCATATAACTTGTAACTAAGGAATAAAATATGCAAATATGCTGAAACCCACAGAATATATTGTTCAAATCATAATCAGCACTCGGACATTAGAAGTTGAGATGAAGCGCCAGATTTAGTATGTTTATCCTATTGATACGAAATAAAATTCTTTAAGTTATGTTGAATTTATAACACCTGACGTTTTGTAACAAAAGAACGGGGCTTTGACTCACGGAGTGACAAAACGCATTTCGATTTCATTTCAGATTCTGCCATTCTATATGATCATGCTATTACCATCACTTCAGTATCTGAAAAAAATCTGTTTCTTAAAAGAACTGCCAAAACAGGAAGCTTATGTATAAAGAATTTTGATATTAGAAGCGTTGTTTAATCTGGACGTATATCTTTTCTTAGACACAATTTTTGGTCTTCTGTGTCATTTGGGTAAACATGACGCTGAGATCTCCCTAAAATTATATGGGACAAAGATTCACATCCTAGGCGGAATTTGAACCTACGACAATGGCTTTCATGCATCGTTGAAATAAAAGACAAGTGATATTTTATTTCAGGTCACATTTAAGTTTATTCGTGATCGGATATGCAAACTTCAAGTTTCGATTTAACCATCCTTTCACTAATTTATCTAGAATAAAATCAGTTCTTAACAAAGTTTAAACTGCCAAAATTTCATATAATTATTTCCTTGTCCTATATTTTTGTATGAATATTTTGTCAATTATTTTTGATATCTATCGACGCAAAGAAAGTAAAATTATGACATTTAGTTTTTTAATTTTAATGAAATATTTTTTACTGTAAAAATGTTACATTTATAATTGGAATAATTTATTCTGCTAAACCAACATGTTTATTGTAGTGATGATTTTTTCAAGCAATTTGAAGTGTGAGAACACATTGGCACCAGAAAGAAAGATTTAAAAATTTTATTTTCGTTTTATAATTTTTGCATATTTTTCCGAAATAAGGAAAATAATATAGAAATAACGTTAAGTAAAGGCATTCATCCTAGGCGGAATTTGAACGTAACCGGACCTACGCCAATCAAGTACGTGATTTTGTACAGTAACAAAATATTTCATTAAAAATAAAAAACTAAATGTCATAATATTTTCTTTTCGATAGTCACATTTAAGTTTATTCGAAATGAACAAAATATAGGCAAAAATAAGTTTCGATTTAACGGGTCTTAAACTTTTGTTTCTGCTGATCTGCAGAGCATATGATTGAATGATTTTTGTTTTGTTCTAAGTAGATCTGCCGACACAAGCAGATGTTTTTGGAAGAGACTGTAGTTACAGCACGCCACTGATGTAGGCCTTTCACTGTTAGCTAACACGTGAATAGGTCAGTCGGCGTGTTGCACTCCGAACGCTAGCGGAGCTGAACCTGATTCTAGCAAGAGGCTAACTACCAGGTTTCACTCTTCATGTTCGCAATGCAATGGTGACAATAATGACTTCACTTTTCCTTTTAACACGTTTACGCCAAAATTATGGTAATCACGATGGCGGTGATCATGTATCGTCATAATCACAATCTACTATCAAGAATTTTGCTAGTGGCTTCTCATCAAAGACACCAGAGTTCCTTGTGATTGTTACAGATACAAAGCGCCAATGAGACAGGATTTCTTAGGATAATTATACTTCTACTGATATTCACATTCCAACATTGCTCCGTTGCTATGACTTAATGCTATTGTTTCTGAAAACATACTCCGTAGTTTGGTGCCATGCATAGACATTTCGCTAGCCCGCGCTACGAGCGTGCTAAACTAGCCCCGGCTATCGACTGATTACTTGTACAGGATTCATATCATATCATATCATATCGCTAACACTGGTTTATGAATACGAAAAACGTTAGTTCGCTGATCATCCACCGGAAGCCCGCGCTAAGAATGTCTATGAATATGGCCCCGAATAAAACCTGTCTAACATTTCAAGTTTTGGACTATCTTCGCTCTTATGTGTATCGGACATCAATGATTTTTTTCATTTAATAAATTTTATTTGACAGGCGAATTTTACATTACACTGTATAAAACCAGGATATATATGGTGATTACCTTACCAAATGTAATTATGTGTAATAACTTATTTAGACATTGCCTTATATAAGCACATTAACCACACAAATTGACATATTACAATGTGTACATTACATTAATGCAACATATTTATATAATTCACAATACGTATAGTGGAATTAAAAGTTATAAACATAATCTTCTTTGTTACATTTCTACTATTATTTCAGTTAACAAATTGACGCTTCAATCTTTTACTACATGAAAATAATAATTAAAATTGTATTGCTTAGAAACACATGGAGCTACGATATGATGTAAAAAAAAATAAGGAAATATTATCACTGTACTGTTCTGCATATAAATTAGAGCATATTGTCTTTTCATGATCTCATGTAAATTTTCCTCATAGGGTAAACTAGTGTCTGTTGGACAGTCGGGCATGTTGGACACTTTGTACTTTGTGTTACCTCGCCACTTGTGGGCACCACATTCTGCTAGAAGTCAATGACGGAAGTAGCACGAGTGGGACTATTTCCGTCATTGACTTCTAGCAGAATGTGGTACCTACAAGTGGCGAGGTAACACGTTAAAGTACAGAGTGTCCAACATGCCCGACTGTCCAACAGACCCTCTTTACCCTATTTCAGAAATTGAAATGTTGTACGTTTAGCTATACAAGATTTGAAATTGCATGTTGTTTTTAATGTTACATTCTACAGTACAGATTATTATTATTATTATTATTATTATTATTATTATTATTAATTCTATTATTATTATTATTATTAAATTTGAAATTTATTGCACATACAAACAATATTATTATTATTATTATTGTTATTATTATTATTATTATTATTATTATTATTATTTATTTTTTTAATTCATTCTCAAATTTATTGCACATACAAACATTGTATATAATAGGATTTTTATAAACTGATACACCAAGTCTACTCAATTGTGTACCTTATTGCAGATTAAATTAATTCACTTATAAAGTGCATATACGATCTGAAATAATTTGACACTATATATAATAGATATATTCTTATAAAAATAAGTAAACATACGCATGATTTCAAAAGCTGCAACTCGTGTATGCCCTAGTACTAGTAGCAGTACTGTCATGGAGGCCATATGGGGCCATAAATCGTATGGGGAAAAGAAAATTATGTCTGTATGGAGCCATACGGCATATGGGTGCCTAAGTTTTGTACACGGAGATCTGTACAGATTTTAGATCATCTCGTGCTCTTCCTAATGTATTTTGTTTGATGTTCGTAAACAAAAATTGTCCACCTCTGCAGCACTGGAATCCAGAATTATATAAAATAATGGTTGAAAAACAAGAAGTGCTGCAAATACACACTCCAAGATTCATCGAGACAAGTGTGCATCTACGGTGGGGCTACTTGGTGTATTCTTTAAATAAAACTTGTTGTACAATTAAAATGAAAAGCAAAACAATTTCTTTACTTCTTTAATATTAAAAAAAAATCATTAAATGACAGTCGGAGATATAGAGAGAGGAGAGTAAAATATATTTCAAAGGAGTAAACAAGGAGTGGGTCGTATGGTGAAGAGAAAAATTACCATTACAGTACCGCCAGGAATTAAATGCGAGACCTTATAGCTCGCAGCCAATTGCTCAGCAACTGAGCTACCCTGCTGTCCTTATCGTTATAAAATAAAATAAAATTAATAATTAAAATTAATTGTGACCATTACATAATTCGGTATCGGTCATAATTCAATTTATTAGAACTGTACCAAAAATTACATCCAAATCTTTACAGCTTTAATTTTTTATTATTCTATCTAGTATACTTAAACTTTTTTTTTTTCATTTTCCTACCTTGAAACGGAAGAACGTAACTTCATGCGTAATGTAACGCTCCTTGTGGTTAAGGACTTTTTTTCGTCTGTAATATTAGTAAGTAGATGTAATGATAGATTTGAGTTAGATGAAACAAGTTTTCACAGTTGGTAAAAGTAAGACATGAAAAAGCATGACTGGTACTGTGCGAACTGCTCGCTTTCTAAGGATTTTAACTGCATCGCCGCGATTTGTACGGTGACAGTGTAAGAAGTGATCGTACTGCGTTTTTGTGCTACGCCTTAATTCAAACACAAATTTCATCGTGCAGAGCTAGGTCAGTCAGTGATGAAGAATTTAAACTATCAAGGCGGAAATTCTACAGCCGTACTCCAATGCAAAGTTCTCAGTTCAGCTCTAGGCTACTCATAATATAAATTCATCCGGGTTCACGTCACTTTCTGACACTAGCTTTTAAAGCAAATTGAATATCACACTTTGCACTTTACTTCTTGACATAGCCTGTTAAAGCTGAGCACTGGAATATGTAAGAGATTCTCACCTATTTCTAAGAAAATTGAAGCACTTCCTCAATTCAGTTAAATTATTATTGAAAACTTACTTTTACTTACTGGCTTTTAAGGAACCCGGAGGTTCATTGCCGCCCTCACATAAGCCCGCCATTCGTCCCTATTCTGAGCAAGATTAATCCAGTCTCTATCATCATATCGCACCTCCCTCAAATCCATTTTAATATTATCCTCCTATCTACGTCTCGGCCTCCCCAAAGGTCTTTATCCCTCCGGCCTCCCAACTAACACTCTATATGTATTTCTGGATTCGCCCATACGTGCTACATGCCCTGCCCATCTCAAACGTCTGGGTTTAATGTTCCTAATTATGTCAGGTGAAGAATACAATGCGTGCAGTTCTGTGTTGTGTAACTTTCTCCATTCTCCTGTAACTTCATCCCTCTTAGCCCCAAATATTTTCCTAAGCACCTTATTCTCAAACACCCTTAACCTATGTTACTCTCTCGAAATGAGAGTCCAAGTTTCACAACCATAAACAACAACCGGTAATATAAGTGTTTTATAAATTCTAAATTTCAGATTTTTTTACAGCAGACTGGATGATAAAAGCTTCTCAACCGAATAATAACAGGCATTTCCCATATTTATTCTGTGTTTAATTTCCTCCCCAGTATCATTTATATTTGTTACTGTTGCTCCCAGGTATTTGAATTTTTCCACCTTATCAAAAGATAAATTTCAAATTTTTATATTTCCATTTCGTACAATATTCACGTCACGAGACATAATCATATACTTTGTCTTTTCGGGATTTAATTCCAAACCTATCTCTTTACTTGCTTCAAGTAAAATTCCCGTGTTTTTCCTAATCGTGTGTGGAATTATTGAAAACATCGGACCAAAAATTTTGGTAGACCTCAAAATCCTGAATTTTGAAGAACAGAATATTCTGAATAAGAAATATAATACAATATTATAATAGAAAGAATAAAATGGAAGATCAGCATTTTAAATCACGATAATAAAATATTTAGTAAATATCTAAAAATCTAGAAAGTTATTTTTAATTATGTACAAGTATATAAAACAAGACGAATATAAAATTGACTTTAAAACAAGAGTTACAATTATTTTAGTTACATATTACATAATTTTATCATTACTTCTTCAGAATATATTGGCATATCGTTTATTATACTCTCAATTATTATACAGTCCTTTGCACGAAGAATTAATATACTTGTACGTCTCATATTACTCATATGATACAGTACATCAAATAGAAGTCATGAGAGAAAGGAAATTATACGTAAATTGGAACACATTTTTGTGCAAGTTGAAATAATTATTAAAATAGACAAAAATGGTAATAAGAGCTTAAAATTTCTGTCACGTTGTTCAGCACCTACTTTCATACTTCAAGGATAGAACAATATACGCTCACTTTTTGTGAAAGGAAATAGAATAGCTTCCTGCACTCTATAAAGCATGGGAAAAGATTAGATTTAAAGAATAGGAATTCCATTAAAATTACGATAATTACCACAAGTCGGTCTGAAATACATTAAATATAATTTATTATTTCTTTACTCAATTGTACAATATTCAGAAAAAAATGTTATCTAATGTCCTCTAACGTTTCTTAATACGAGTACGCGTAAACTCTAACGCGTAGAGAATAAGTAATTTTATGATATTGATTGAGACGTACCAAAGAATTCACCGCTACCAAATATAACACCACATGCAAATCAAGATTTCAGGTATAACTCCCTGTAAAGTTGATTTGAATAATTTCGAGGGAAAAATTGTTCCGGAGCCGGGTATCGAACCCGGGACCTTTGGTTTAACGTACCAATGCTCTACCACTGAGCTACCCGGGAACTCTAACAGACACCGATCCAATTTTTCCCAGAAAAATTGTTCCGGAGCCGGGTATCGAACCGGGATCTTTGGTTTAACGTACCAACGCTCTACCACTGAGCTACCCGGGAACTCTAACCGACACCGATCCAATTTTTCCAGAAAAATTGTTCCGGAGCCGGGTATCGAACCCAGGACCTTTGGTTTAACGTACCAACGCTCTACCACTGAGCTACCCGGGAACTCTAACCGACACCGATCCAATTTTTTCCAGAAAAATTGTTCCGGAGCCGGGTATCGAACCCGGGACCTTTGGTTTAACGTACCAACGCTCTACCACTGAGCTACCCGGGAACTCTAACCGACACCGATCCAATTTTTCCCAGAAAAATTGTTCCGGAGCCGGGTATCGAACCCGGGACCTTTGGTTTAACGTACCAACGCTCTACCACTGAGCTACCCGGGAACTCTAACCGACACCGATCCAATTTTTCAACGTCACGTCACTGTTCGTTAACAGAAAACCACAATTAAGTCACACGGAGTTAGTGTGCACTCGAAGTTGGTTGCTTGACGGTTGTCAGCCCACTTTGAGGTCTGTGGATATAGAGGGAAAAATTGGATCGGTGTCGGTTAGAGTTCCCGGGTAGCTCAGTGGTAGAGCGTTGGTACGTTAAACCAAAGGTCCCGGGTTCGATACCCGGCTCCGGAACAATTTTTCTCTCGAAATTATTCATAACACCACATGTTACTCGGACTTATCACGTCCTCATTCTCGTGAGGACTACATAGGCCTACCATTGCCTTAAGGTCCAAGCTTGAGACACTACAGGACAAACTTAAAAAAAGGGACATAAATTCAGTTAAAATTGTCGGGAATGAAATATTTGGGTCCACTAGACTTGTGGCTAGAGACGATATAAAGTTATACGGGAGCTCATCACTTATGAATGAGTGACAAATAAAGTACAAAGAATAAATGAATATATGTAAATATAAATAACATATTAACCAATATTGAGCTGTGGCAATTGATTTCTAAATTTATATTTATCAACACACTTGGAGTTCAATAATTATGTGGAAAAATGCTCGAGAAAATGAGGAATATATTAAAAGTTGGAGACCTCAACGCTGGTAAAAGAAAGTAACACAGACTGATAGTTCGCATGTGTGTCAAGTCGTTAAAGAAATAAATAGAAGGTGTAATCAAATATCATGGTATTTTCGATACGGAACGAAGGGACATTGCCGAGAATTAAATATTTGGCCCCACTAAACTTGTGGCTAGAGACAACATAGCTTAACTTACAGGTGAGCTCATCATTTATGAATGAATTACAAATGATATACAAATTATAAAAATGATAAATGAATACATATATAAAGAAATAAAATGTTAAACACTCGAGAAAATGAGAAACATTACACCTGTATGTCTTAGTAACAGTTGGAGATCTCAACGCTGGTGAAAGAAAGTAACACCGACTGGTAGTATGCATGTCTATGAAGTCGTTAAAGAAATAAATGAGATGTAGTCATGTATCATGTTATTGTGGTGATGGAACGACAGATGGTAAATTGACAAACTTCAATTCACGTTGCTCCAATATGCAGCTCATAAAACGTCAAAATTATTAAAATCAGTAGTTTCTTTTGAATGAGTTCATATCTACTCGTACATAAAAATTAAAAAAATGAAGCAGTTTAAAATGAAATACGATAGACAGGAAATAACAATGTAAAAATTTAAAAAGTGCAACGTTCCCAAAATAGGATTCTAAGGAAACTAAAACATACGTACAAAATGTTATAATACCATTCTCAAGATACAGGAAAGAATGGTAAACTCCTTTTAAATCCCATATCTTGATTAACTTCATATTTTGAGAAGTAAATAACTATTAAATAAATAGAATGGACGGATGGGTTTCGTAGGTCCAGGAAAACAACCCATTCGGGAGACTGTGTGTCAAAATAAAACCAGCCTTAACAGGAATGCAGGTTAAGAGCTGGACTAGAAAATCCGATTTTGTGAAAAGAACTATCCCAAAATACTTAAAGGAAAAATGCAGGACGGGCAATCTAAATTCTTCAAAAGGACGGAACAAGCCTTATCCATGAATACAATATAATATTGTTACTCAGTCAAATGACAAATGAATGCCAAAAAATGACTTTTTTAGTTGTCATTGTTTATAGCCGCCTTCATTGCAAACGTTTTCATGGTGGAAAAGATCTTTCAGGCATCTGAAGTGCACAAATTATACAACATCTCAATATCAAACTGTATAGTCATTATATTATTATGAAAAAGTTGTTGTTTTCTAATTTTAATTTTATGACCTGTATCATTACATTTTAATTATGGAGATGTTGTACAACTATTAATCTTAAACAGTTTATCTACCACCAATGTAATGACTATACAATTTGATATTGAGATATTGTATAATTGTGCCTGAAGATGCCTGAATGGGCGAAAACGTTCGCAATATGTAATTTATGTGTTTAAAACTTAATGACCATAAATACAAGTCATTATTTTACATTGATTTGTCATTTGACTGAGTAACAAATATTATATTGTATTTATCTATATTGATTGACAATCTGAACAATTTTCATCATGCTCTCTAAGCTAATCCATGAAGACGATGCTGATGACAAAATGAGAGAAGGAGAATTCAAAAGTTTTGTAAGACTTCATTACCCAGTATTTATACTATCAGACTTGCTATTACGTCCTACAATACTTTTTCTTATTTTGAAAAAAATACAATATTATTCAAACTTATAATTTAATTTCATCATCATCATCATCATCATCATCATCATCATCATCATCATCATCATCATCATCATCATCATCATCATCATCATCGTCGTCGTGCAATTTACTGGGCCTCACTGACCCATTTTTACAGTCTCTAGCCATCTCCTTTAGATCTTTCCGGAAGTCAGCGACGTCTTAGTGTATATGATAAGATTAATTTGGGAAATCTAAGGTTGTTCATTCTATCAACATGATTCCACTGAGTTCTGTACCTGGTTGTATTGCAAAATTTCGTAGCCCTACCACTAGACTATTCAGCGTGGTCCTCTTGAAGCCCACCTGAGGAAAATCTCACTACGTTCAAGTCTCCTAACCGATAGGTATAGTCTGGATGGAACTTAGCTCAAACGTTGACAACTCGGATAGACATAGGACAAAAAAACTGGAAAAATAAAGGTATCGTTTATTTTACTACATGGAAAAAAAAGGTAGGTTCAAAATTAAATTACAATTTATTATTATATTCAATATATTCTATTCGAATGTTTCACGCTTATAAAACTTGCATTAAAGAAATGTTCAGACATTAATTTTTCAGTATTAATAAATAATAATAAAATAATAATAATAATAATAATAATAATAAAAGGTAAAAGGTAAAAGGTATCCCCGTAAATGCCATGAAGGCTTAGTTTGGGGGCATCAATGGCTGAGCCCCATGCTTTCCATGACCTCGGCACTAGAATGAGGTGGTGTGGTCGGCACCAGACTCTGACCAATTTTAGGGAAAGACACGTGTACTCAATTTTATAGGATTTGAGTGAACCTCGGGGCCGTTCTGAAAGTTTGGCAACGAGAAAAAATCCTGTCACCACCTGGGATCGAACCCCGGATCTTCCAGTCCGTAGCCAGCTGCTCTACCAACTGAGCTACAATAATAATAATATTTAATAATAATAAATAATAATTTAATAATAAAATAGTTTTATTTTGAACTACCAGAGTTAAGGCCATAAGGCCTAATCTTCCACTCAACCAGCCTTAATCAATACAATACATAAATTTAAATTACAAATACGTTTTTCATTTCTTAAAAGGTTCTCCAGCAATATTCTTCGCCCACATTTATTTAAATTTAGATAAATCTATAAGGTAAAGTAGTAACTTAATTTATGAGCTAATTTAATTCAATGAATTATAATTAATTTAATATTTGAGATAGCTAGTAAAATGATGAAAATTAATTTAATATAAGCTTACTAGGACTATGTTACTCGGAGAATATATATATTTCTATTTCTATAATGAGAATATTAATGTAATTGCCATTAGAGGTTTTGTAAATCTATTTAGAAACATTAATGATAATAATAATAATAATAATAATAATAATAATAATAATAATAATAAGAATGGACAGATGTTAGTTTCATAAGTAACAAATATTAATCAGCAATTATTATGTATTATGTATTATGAAGACAATGACACTAACAAAACGGGTTTAATTCCTTAAATTAGAAAGTGAATTACCGAGAACGTAAGGGAACCTTCATAAAAATGAAGTAGCATATAAAGAGAATGTCAAGCTTGATTAATAGTCAATTGCTTTTATTTTCCCTTCACTTGCATAACACAATAAAGATCCATGATAACTATTTAACAGGCAAAATGTTCGACTTTAAACTGCATATTAGAAAGGATATGATTATTCTAAAATTATTACCAATTCATCAGTGAAAATTAGCCTAAGTTACAAAATCATTTACTGTTTCGTTATTTATATATTTACTATCATTTTATGATAAGTAATTTTAGCAGCGTTTCTTTCTCCTAAATATTTCTCGTAGGTCTATATTTTATTTTCGATTTCTCACAAAACTAAAAGTTCCAAATGCTTGGAATTGCATATGCTGAGTGTGGTATAAGCAACGATTATTTGCTTTTATTTTAATATTGCATGAAGCCAAGGTTGTTGGTTCGAATAAATCACATATATGGATGTTTGTCGCTTGTCATTTGTCCTGTGTTGAGGATCGGCATCATGCTGATCCAACTTTGTCTGTTAGTCTAGTGTGTAAATTGAATTTTCTAATGAGGGCAAAATAGAAATACTCAATTCTTAAGTGTGAATTTGTAAAAGAAAAGTTCTCTAATAGGCTACATCTAATTTCATCCAAGCAAAAATATTGTTCCTTCTAAATAAGATTTTGTATGGCAAGTTTATAAGGAAACTGCAAAAGAATAGTCATCGTTCTTCATTAAGATGAACGCTGAAGGTGACCTCTTAATGGAACCATTGCGTCGTGTCGGTCAGTATGAAAGAGAACGCATTATCCCTGCGGCAACCATGAGCATAGCCATGTCTCATCCTTCCAAGGCCATATTCATAAACAGTTCCTGTGTTGATTTTCATTACAGATCTACGCAGTATTCAACAAATTTCGAATCAAGCATTTTTACTCCGTTTTAGAATCCTTGAAAATTCATGTGAATTTAAAAGGGTCTTAATGACAGGGCAAGAATACTTTATTCAGACTAATGCGGTAGAATTTTCATTATTATTTCAACCTATAAATTTGGATTCATTTTGGTGAAAAAATTAAACTATATACACATACATCTTGTGTGTATAGAGGAGAGAGAGAGAGAGGGGTAGGAGTGTGAGAGACTTGGTTTTTGTTAGTAAGTTATTTTAGAACGCTGTATTAATATCTCAGGTTATTTAGCGTCTGAATGAAATGAAGGTGATAATGCCGGTGAAATGAGTCCGGGGTCCAACACTGAAAGTTACCCAGAATTTACTCATATTGGGTTGAGGGAAAACCCCGGAAAAAACTCAACCAGGTAACTTGCGGTAACTTGCCCCGACCGGGAATCGAATCCGGACCACCTGGTTTCGCGACCAGACGCACTAGCCGTTACTCCACAGGTGTGGACTAGAAAGATTTGATACAATTATTGGAATGTACTTACCAAAGTTTAATTTTTTTCACAAAAGTGAAAGCAACTTCATAGCAGAATTATGTGGTTCTAAGCCAAAGGTGATATGTCAATTTTTGGGGAAAATGAGACTTTGTGATAAGTTCTGCATCCAGATAATCTTTACTGTGGCAAAAGATGACATGCATATCTCTATTATTTTTCTCTCTAACCCGTTGCTATGAAACATTGATTGCTATGATTTTTATACTGGTCGTTCAAATTTTAAATGATCGCTCCTGAAAAATAGCAAGAAATGACGTCACATTTTGCCTCTTTTATATTTTATTGGTTATTTTACGACTCTTTATGAACTACTATAGTTATCTAGCGTCTGAATGATATGAAGGTGATAGTGCCAGAGAAATGAATCCAGGGTCCAGAGCCGAAAAATACCCAGCAATTGCTCTTAATCGGTTGAGGGAAAACGCTCTTCGACAGGTACTTCCGGTTGGACACAAAAACATCTTCCTGCAATGAGACAAACTCAAGTAATAACGTGTCTCACATACGTACATTAGCCATTGTCGCCGAGCTTTTCTTAGATAAGTACGTAAAAATCTTATAACGTACAATATGTTCTTTAAAACTTCTCAAGACTTTCGTAATTTTGTATAATAATTTGTCCAACTTTGAAAATAAATTCGGTACCATGTGATTCCGCTTTGAACAACAACTCTTCTACAGGGCGTTTGCGGGCTAGTGTTAAAACTTTCGGGGATGATGGGGAAGGGCACATATATCAATTTGAGATAAGGAACCCTGGTCCGGAAATGAGTGAGTCAAAGTTACAAGCCAAAATAGTTACAAAATTTGTAACACCAGGAAACAAATGGAAGTGAAGCTAGTAACAAATCAAGAAGATGGGAATAATACACTCTTTCCAGAAATGAAATTCATGTGTCCAATGAAGATACGTTCACGACAAAATAACATTAAACATGATATAGTTAGGAGTAAAAGCTTAATTTCACGAGCGAACAATAGGAAGGAAAAAATAAATCGAACATCTTTCAATAACAAAGGAAAATTGATTTTGTTGCGTATTTGTCGTTTCCGCGCAAAACTAAGTAAGTCTAAAATTCCAGTATTCAACCTAACACAAATAACAATTTCCCTCTTCTTACCGCTTAAGTGAAATATTCATTTTATGCTTTAGACTTTTAACATATTTTTTTAGAGACGTTCAATATAGTAATAATTATAAATTGAAATTACCACTGCAATTTCACCTAAATTGCACTGTTAATTATTGTTTTTAAATATTTGCAAAAATTAAGTAAACTCTACGTCCACTTAAGTTACTGCATTCGTGATGCATGTAACATTAAGGAAGCCGTTTGTTTTAAGTTCGCATTTATAGACTGGGGGAAAAAAAAGACAGACGTATATCACGGCCTGATGGAGTATAATAAACACAGAAAACATTTTAAAGAAACAATGTTGAAGATAGATATTTTTGTTTTGCAAATTTGCCGTCATTGAATAGAAACCAAGATGGAGATTTCATTGCAACTAATTAGAAATTCCTCTTTCAGGTATGTAATAAATGGCCAAAATAATGTACGATACACGAGCGGTATGTTTTCTTTCATCCGGAAATTAAAAAAGCTCATCGTTTCGCTTTTTCAAACTTTTCCTCGAACATGAAAACTTCAACATACCGCTCTTGTAACGCATAATACTATTTCATGCGGTTTGTAGTTGGCAATCAGTGAAAAAGAAAATCGCAATTCGGCCAAGAAAACAATGAAATATGAAACCGAAACGGATAAGAGAGCCTAATTCATGAAGATATAAAGCAGATGATCATTACAAAGATGAATTATCACGATGAATATTATGTAATTCGCAAATGCTCGAAATTCCCTGGGTCATTCCTTTCAAAGCTATTTTATCCTTTTATGACATAAGCACTCGCCATTGTAGCGGAGGTGCTGGTTAGCTGCAATGAAAGCAAGAGTATAAAGCAGCGGCAGACAATGGACTCAACCTTGTGGCTGAATAGGAAAACGTCACGGATATTAACTTCACTTCTTTTGCTTTCGTTCGCGGGTAACACAAAACACTGACATAATTAAACTTTACTGCTTCATGCAACTGTTATCAGAGCGGCACGTAAGGAAAACACATAATAATGACCAGCAACCAGTAATTCTAGCAACGTAGAACCACGCCCTGCAATGTAAGGCGAGGCGGTATCCAGAGACACGCTCATTGCCTTGAAAAGCATAAACGGTGGCTTATTGGCTGCATGTTTAAGGAAAGGAACCTTCGCCGTTCGGTGGCTAAGTGATCTTTACATTATCAGATTTATGTATGTGCAAGATTTCGGACAGAGATATTTGGAATTAACTTTGCCTTCAAGTAGCAAAACAACTAAGATATATAGCTTTTAAAGTAAGCGGAGTCTAGCTGTTTTTTAAAGAAACATTGTTAAAATTATACAGAATTATACAGGGTGATTCAGACCACCCGTAACAGTAATTTATTTCGGAAACTAGTGCATGAAAATTTTCGAAACAAAAATATTTATAACTAAACCACATGTGAACTTTCACTTGAGCTTGATTTCATCAATCAGCTCTAACAGGAAGTAGAGTCATCGTATCACATTAAAATTTCAAATTAGAGTCGGGTCAAATAGGATACGTTTCATTACTCTTTCATCGTATGATGACGCAGAATATCTGCATGGAAACATCATATGTACTTCGGTACGTTATAATAATAATACATATGATATACGTAAATCACTTCGTGATTTAAGACGGCGCTTATTCCGTCGGATCCCGGCCAACTAGTCACTCATTACGAGTGCACCTCAGCACATGTGTGGACTTCGGTCCTAGTTTCATAGATATCTATGACGTAGTGCAACTTATAGAGGGAACCCAAGAGTTGGAACTTAAAACTGAGACGATTCTGTCCGAAGCCGGGGTTTAATTTTTAGTGGATAAAGCGTCAGCACGTAGAGCTGAAAACCCGGGTTCAAATCCCGGCGCCGGAAAGAATTTTTCTCCGTTCCATTACTCTTTCATCGTACGATGACGCAGAATGTCTTTGGAAATATATGTATCAGTACATTAAAATAATATATATAGTCCACTTTTACAAGCAGAATCTAACAAAAAAATACTAGGGTGGAACATTATTTAACTACTAAGAGGTAGTCACCGGTGTATTCGGTTAATATTGCCTGTTGTAATCGGGCCGGGTTCGATCCCCACTAGGGCTGATTCCCTGGTTGGGTTTTTCCTAGGTTTACCTCAACCGTAAGGTGAATGCCAAGTAATCTATGGCGAATGCTCGGTCTCATCTCGCCAAATACCATCTCGCTATCATCAATCATCGATGCTAAATAAATAAATGAAATAAATAACTAATAAAGTAAAATAAATACTTAAATAGCGTCCATGGATAGGAAGGCGTTGCTTCCCTGATATTTCTAGAGGAAAGTTTTTTTTTATTTGTACAAACATAAGGTGATTAAAATTTTGTTACCTTTTTGTACAGGGTGTTAAAAATGTATACAATATTTTAAGAATAGTATGCATCAAAACAAGAAAAAATGTCTGATAAACATGGGTCCTACAACAAAACATTCTGAGATATGAACACTTGTTCGTAGGAACTCAATGTGACGTCCATTCATGGAAGTGCATTCCTCTGCCCTTCAGCTTAAGGAACCACAAACTCTTTGAAATTTACCATAACCAAAAGTCCAGGGGATTTAGGTTTGGGGAACGAGCTGTCAAAGTGTGGGGCCTCCCAAACAATCCAGCGGTCCTGAAATGTCAGCGTCAGGTGTCACGCTCATTGCGGAAAAAGTGTCATGTGCCATCGTGCATGAACCACATTTTTCTTTTGACATGGCACATACTCCAGCAACTAGGCGCGTTAATAAGAAAGTGCTGATAACGAGTCCCAGTTAATCTCTGTGGTAGTACGTGTGGCCCTATTAATCTATAACCAAGAACGCCTGCCCATATGTTGATTGAGAATCGGTGCTGATGCCTTGTTTCTTCAACTGCATGGATTTTCATCAGCCCACACATGCTGGTTACGGAAATTCACAACACCATCTCTGCTGAATATATCCGCAACCAGACTTTTGTTTTCAGTATTCTTCGTATCAGTATTCCACAGAAAACTGACGGTATGATTATCTTTAGTCTGTTTATTGTAGGGCAGAGAAATGCATTGCCATGAATGGACGTCACATTGAGCACCTCCTATGAACAAGTGTTCAGATCTCAGAAAGAATGTGACCAGGACCCATGTTTATTAGACATTATTTTCTTGTTTTGATGCATACTACTAAAATATTGCATACTTTTCTTTAATGCCCTGTATAACATTTGTCGGCATCGAGGCAGTTGGTATCCAGGGCACTTCTATGCTCAGGTTGCCGATTGAAAAGGTCGATGGCATTTAAATGGCTTAAATTGGCTGCATGTCAGTAGATTTACTGGCATGTAAAAGAACCTTGGGACAAAATTCCGGTTCGGCGACGCTGATATAACCTCGGCAGTTGAGCGTCGTTAAATAAACATTTTGTTATAAAATTTTCAGATCTCTTCTTCCTGATAGTATGTATGTATGTATTTATAAACACAGCAATTGGGTATACACCCGGTGGTAGTGATGATATAATATAAAATTACATTACAATAATTAGCAAAAAATGACATAGATAAATTAAACGTAAAATTAAGCTTATAAATAAAAATGCATTAAACCTGGGACTATAAATAAGGACTAAATTGTAAATAAAACTATAAACAAAAGTTACCTAACACAAGTATTTCTATTAAATGCAACCATTGTTAACCTAATTAATTACAAGCCACCTTAATTACATATCAACTTAGTTAATTATAAAATTTAGATAATTACACTGCACCTACATTACTATTAAATCAAGTGTAAAGCTAAGTAAACTGAGCAAGCTATCACCACAGTCTAGTATATACAGTCACGAAGCTCAATACGTAATAAATATGCATCCATAAATAGTTGCTAACCACTAGGATCGCTGCTATCGCCTCATTACAGACAATGCGAAATAGTGCCTGCACAGTCTATTGTTCCTAGTTCCCTCACAACTCAAGCTTCGTGACTGTACTAGACTGTGCTATTACCTTATCCAAGAAGAAGAAAAAGAAGAAGAAGAGTTTATTTACAAGATAAAGATAGAAAATGCTGCTGATTTCTTTGTTATATAAAACTTAAAGACTTGGACACTCCATTAAGGACATCCTGCAATTATGGTTTCTCAGCGAAGAAATGTGGATTCCTGAAATGTTTGGAAGATAGGATGGACGAATTCCTTTGCGTTTTCAAGCGTTTCAGGGCTTCCTTTTGGCGAGCGGAAGTAGGAAGGAAACGCTCGAGCAGATGTTTCTCGTGACGACACGATAGTCTATACCCGCAAATAGAATATCATTCTGGGGAAATTTCACATCACGCAATTAACAAGACAATCGTGATGACTGAAAGTGCTGCAAAAACATTCAGCTTGAAATGACAACGATTTCTTAAAATGCAGTTCCTTCAAACTATTGAGACTAATAGATTTTTCCAGTGTGGGAAAGGCGGTTGTATCTAAGGACATATTTTAATTACTCATTGCTGAAATTAATCTTAATTAAAATTTCATAAACTCATCATGTTAAATTAAACAAGTAATAGCCTAATAAACATTGTATATATTAGTCAGTTTACAATGTTTTTGACATTTTCTGACAGCCAAATACAGGGACATCATTTTATTTTTACTAACATTTAAAATATTAACTTGCCTATACTTCTGGATCAACCCGTTTCCTACCCCCTTCTACGAGTGGAGTTCGATGATACTGGCGTAATATACAAACAAATCACTTTACTAGGTACAGGAGGGAAGAAAAGTAGTTCATCCATTTACGTAAACTAGGAAATATCGCGATTTTGAGTTTGATCATTTTCATTAGGTTTTTGTTTAATAAAAATACAGTACAGTACTAACAATGAGTGTTTTTACTTAGGAACTGAGCTGTCCATGTGGACGTATTCATTATGCAGTGTATATTATACTGTCTACAGCACATTAGCGTACAATATAGAGAACGAATTTAAATTGAAAAATAATCATAATATGGATATTCAAACACATTTTTTAAAATGGTGGCCGTTCATTTCGATACAGGCTTAAGTTCTAATGTGCATATTATCGAACTATAGACTAATGTACGTAATTCCAATTACCAGGTTCGTATTTCGTATCAGTAACTCATGTTGAAATAATTCTGTACCTACTCTACAAAAGAGACTTACGTACTGTAAATTCAATCTTCACTTCTGCCCGATCCGAAAAGATAAAATTACTCAGACATGCTATCTACTGTCCGTCCAAGTGGTTATGTCGTAGGGTCGTAGAAAGGGAGGAAATCACGTGACAGTTAATTACTTAACGAGGCCCTTTTATTTAAGTTATTTTAAACAGTTGTATAATATTACGTAGACGTCCAGTTCCTAACAGAAATTAATGTCCTCAGAAAAGAGCTAAGACAGCCCAGCCACTAGCTGGAGAATAAAAGCTGGTGGGGGAAACCGGGATGCGACGTAGGCAAATGGACGACAATATCTGTGCGAAAATGATTGAATATTGAAAGCTCTTTCGTCTCTGGAAAACGCAAACATATTTTTGGAACGAACTGTTTACTATGACCGTAAGGCTACTATGACTGTATATGAGGTCTTGGATCTGTGTGGAAGACGGTTGAACTTCATTAGTAGAAGGGGTGGGAGTGAAGTACATTAAAAACTCAGGTACAATAAAAATTGAAGTAAAAATAAAATGATGTCCCTGTATTAATTTACAGTCACTGATAAATGCATCGCACTGCAAGATACAGTCCCTCTATCTCTCCAAAGTCCTTCTCCTAGTTGTCTTCTTTCCATAGCTTCCAGAATGCCCTTTTTCCATGCTGTCATAGGTCTTCCTCTTTTCCTTCTTCTTGATGGGGTCCAATCACATGCCAACCTTGGTAATATTTCCGTATTCATTCGTATCATATCCAGTACCATATTAGTTGTTTTGTGAAAATAACCTCTACAATATCATTCTTAACTTGCATTTTCTCTCTGATTATATCGTTTCTAATTCTATCTCTTCTGAAATGCCTGCTGATCGTCTCCAATAATCCATTTCTAAGGCCAAACATTTATTTTTGAATGCGTTTTGCAATTGCATTGCATACATTGTTATATTTTATATTAAGAAAATCAGGAACTTTAAAAGATGAAACCTATTCTAGGCTGCAATAATGGATGAGGGGAAACAACAATAAGATATATGGGTCATTTTGGACATTACAAAGAAGTGAAGAGAAGCGACTAGAAGCATTTGAAATGTGGATATGGAGAAGAATGGAGTGTGTGAAATGGACAGACAGAATAAGAAACGAAGCTGTGTTGGAAAGAGTGGGTGAAGAAAGAATGATGCTGAAACTGATCAAAAAGAGGAAAAGGAATTGCTTGGGTCACTGGTTGAGAAGAAACTGACTACTGAAGGATGCACTGGAAGGAATGGTGAACGGGAGAATTTCGGGGCAGAAGAAGATATCAAATGATACACGACATTAAGGTATATGAAACATATGAAGAGACAAAAAGGAAGGCAGAAAATAGGAAAGACCGGAGAATGCTGGGTTTGCAGTTTGAGATTTTTATGTGCATCATCGGGAGTATAAGGGTACAGTGCATCAGTTATTCATAGATTTCAAAAAGGCATATGACTCGGTTAAGAGAGAAGTTTTATTGATATTCTTATTGAATTTGGTATTCCCAAGAAACTAGTTCGATTAATTAAAATGTGTCTCACTAAAACGTACAGCAGAGTTCGTATAGGTCAGTTTCTGTCAGATGCGTTTCCAATTCACTGTGGGCTAAAGCAGGGAGATGCACTATCACCTTTACTTTTTAACTTTGCTCTAGAATATGCCATTAGGAAAGTCCAGGATAACAGAGAGGGTTTGGAATTGAACGGGTTACATCAGCTGCTTGTCTATGCGGATGACGTGAATATGTTAGGAGAAAATCCACAAACGATTAGGGAAAATACGGAAATTCTACTTGAAGCAAGTAAAGAGATAGGTTTGGAAGTAAATCCCGAAAAGACAAAGTATATGATTATGTCTCGTGACGAGAATGTTGTACGAAATGGAAATATAAAAATTCGAAATTATCTTTTGAAGAGGTGGAGAAGTTCAAATATCTTGGAGCAACAGTAACAGATATAAATAAAACTCGGGAGGAAATTAAACACAGAATAAATATGGGAAATGCCTGTTATTATTCGGTTGAGAAGCTTTTATCATCCACTCTGCTGTCAAAAAATCTGGAAGTTAGAATTTATAAAACAGTTATATTACCGGTTGTTCTTTATGGTTGTGAAACTTGGACTCTCATTTAGAGAGAGGAACATAGGTTAAGGGTGTTTGAGAATAAGGTGCTTAGGAAAATATTTGGGGCTAAGAGGGATGAAGTTACAGGAAAATGGAGAAAGTTGCACAACGCAGAACTACACGCATTGTATTCTTCACCTGTCATAATTAGAAACATTAAATCCAGACGTTTGAGATGGGCAGGGCATGTAGCACGTATGGGTGAATCCAGAAATGCATGTAGATTGTTGGTTGGAAGGCTGGAGGGAAGAAGACCTTTGAGGAGGCCGAGACGTAGATGGAAGGATAATATTAAAATGGATTTGAGGGAGGTGGGATATGATGATATAGACTGGATTAATCTTGCTGAGGATAGGGACCGATGGCGGGCTTATGTGAGGGCGGCAATGAACCTCCGGGTTCCCTAAGTAAGTAAGTATGGTATACGAATGTCATGATCGTTAATATCAATCCAATTATCTCTTTTATGGAACTTAATCAAGACGAAATTGCTTCCAATGAGTTGTTGACCGACATCGCTAGCAAGTCTAGTGATAGGGCTGCTACCTTTAGATCTCCAGACTTGCGCAAAGAACGGCATTTCTTCTGTTCTATATATTATAGTTATCCTGCAGACATCGGTCGTCAGAGCTTAGTTAGTGTAAACAGGATGTGGCATGGGAAGGTGAACTTTACATTTTTATAGGAGATATTATGCGTGCCATATCACTACCATTTACTCCTCCTATTCGTTACATCCACATTTACATTCTGCATTATATGCCTAGAAGAAGGAGATCCATAGAATGTCCGGCTAAGAGATTGAATACGGCATTAGCAAACCATAAAATAAAATCATTATTGATGATTATGATACGATGACGATGATGTTGATGATCATAACTAGGTTTTACATGTAATATAATAACGTAGCCGAAATGCATGAGCCCTTGTAAAAGCACTAATCTATGTCGATTATAAAGCTGATCTTTGCGGATGAGGAATATAATACCAATTTCCGGTGTTCTAATTAATGTTCATTTTAATTTCGAAAGACAGGATATATAAAGAAAAAGTAATACAATACCTCAGGCAAAATTGTGACCTTAAAGTTTAAAGATTCTTTAGGAAATCCTGTTTCAGTGTAACAAATCCGAGTGAATGTCTACCTGCGGAGCAATTACGAAATCTATCCACTGAATTAGAACATTACAGGCACCTCGCATGACAACGAAGAATTCAGTCTGTGCGTCCGACTGCCGAATTTCTAGAGCTTTGTCTTTCTCAGGAACTTGAGTTCAAACCTCGAAACGTCAACATATAAATTTCGGCGGACAGAGTAGTTGACGACAAAAGTTGCTTCAGAATACCCCATTTTATTTGTAAGCTTTTCAACAAATTAATTTTCATTATCATCTAATTATTGCAGCTTTTTGAGGAAATGTTTCAATTTGCAAGTTATTAAAATCGTACAGACCTATCTGTTGGACTGAAGCCAGACTAAATCAAGGACATCTGTGTCATTTCTATGTCAACGTATACGTAGATGACAACTGCAACACTTCCAACTTCATAAAATACCGAGTGGAAAGTGGCATAATGATATGGCTTAGCTTTGTGATTCAGTTTCTCTACAGACATCGTTCTGCTATATTTTTCTACCAACGTATTCATAAAACGTATTATTTAATTAATTCCAGACATATATGAATAAACCTGTTCTTAAGCTAAAAAAAATATACGTTGAAAATTTATAAAATTCTAACTGAACCAATCGTAGCCTATGGAGTGAAGCATTGGCTCTCAGGAAAAAAAGATGACTCACAACATCCGAAATGAGTTTTAAGCAATATCAGCAGAATATACACTACTGAACCACCGCATAAATGAAGACTAAAGGCTGGTTCACATTAAACCGGGAACGGAAACGACAACGAGAACGAGAACGGAAATAATGTTAAAATAAATAGTTAATTGTGAATGCTCACATTTAAATACATTTATTTTAACAATATTTCCGTTCTCGTTCTCGTTTCCGTTCCCGGTTTATTGTGAACCAGCCTATACTAGGTCACTACAAGCTCTGAATTTTGTGGTATTCATTCATTCATAGTTTTCTGCCCAAGGGCAGGTCTTTCACTGCAAACCCAGCATTCTCCAAACTTTTAATATTTCCGTCTTCCTCTTTAGTCTCCGGATACAACCCATATACGAGTATGAGTACCACGTTTTTCCCGTTCACCATTCCTTCCAGTTCATCCTTCAGTTGGCAGTTTCTTTTTAAGAAGTCAGTAACCCAGTCCATTTCTTTTTCTATTCCTGATCAGTTTCAGCATTATTCTTTCTTCAACCACTCTTTCTAGCACAGCTTCATTTCTTATTGTGACTGTTTATTTTACACTCTCCATTCTTCTCCATATCCACATTTCAAATGCTTCTAGTCTTTCCTCTTCACTTCGTCGTAATATCTATGTCTCTGCTCTAAACAATGCCATACTCAACATGACTGGTCACTTTCTTTGTTCTTTTTCTACAAGTCCACAGAAGATGCTCCTTATCTATTAAAAGCTTCTTTTTCACTTCTATCCTCCTCTTGGCTTTCTGGCAGCAACTCATGTTGTTACTTATAGTACACACCAAGTATTTGAAACTGTTCACTTGTTCTATTGTCTCATTTCGAATTCGCGAATTTATCTTAGGCCTACTTATTTTTCTTCCGATAACATGGTTTTCATCTTGTTTGCATTCATATCCATCCCATGCTGCTTACAATTGTCATTTAGCTCCAGTAATATATCCCTTAGTATCATCTCTTCTTCTGGTAACAACGTCATATCATCAGGAAATCTTATGCACTTTATGTTTTTCCTCCTACTGTCACCCCTCCCATGTTCTGAAAACAGTTCTTCAGTAAATCCTCCAAGTATAGTAGATGTTGAATAGGGTAGGCGATAAACAAAATTTTGTAATACATCCACAATTACAGAAGCCAATGGAAACAGATGTAGAAAGAACGAACCCCACAAGATGCCAATTGAGGCAGAATCGCCCTCACCCCAAAAAAAGGGGCTAGAATCCGTAACAGACCCAGAGGCCCAATGTCGGTTGAGGATTATGATGGTATATTCTTTCTAATGAATCACCATCTACAGGATATTATGTAATTTGCTTTCAAGGTTTTAGTCTTTCAGTCTTTTTGCTCATTGCTTCTTCAAGTGACAAAGTATGTCAACCTACACCAACGAGCCTATTAATCAGCTAACAGACAGCAAGATCATTTTAAAATACAAATTAAGGAATAGATATGTTATGTTTTCGGAAGGAAGATAAATGTTACGTTCCAGTCGAGAATTAAACACAAGTTCGTAATAAATTCAGGGAAGAGTGGTAGATAAAGTTTAAATAAATAACAGATGGATCGAAATAAGGAAACTGTATTAATATGAACTGTATCTAAACAGTGGGAAGTTTAGGTTTACATGCGTTGCCATAGCGATATCAAATGACAAGCGCAAAACAACAAGAATTGAATAGGACATTGAATGCACGGAATTGACATTCAATTAGTGCAAATTGTAACCTGTAACGAATTCCGACTATGCCGTGGACGGGTGAAGAACGTGCTTACGCTGTGGTATCGTTTCTGGTAAGTGGTAATTCCTTTGCCGGTGTTCAGATGTTTCCCGGACGATTAATTTCTTCACGTGGCGACGTCCCCTGGCCAGCACGATTACAAGACCTTGCACTCTGCAGCGATTTTTTTTTCTATGGGGGCATCTTAAGGCTGAGGTGTTCAAACATCGGCCGAGGACTTTGCCAGACCTAAGAAATGCAATACAGGAAGAAATTGGTCTTATTCCTCAAGAAATGCTAGTTAGAGTGATTCAGAACTTCCGAAGTCGCATTCAACTATGCATTGATAGTGAAGGACACCACTTGAGAGACACGTTATTCAAAAAATTAAAAATTCCCACTGTTAAGATACCATTCATATTAATAAAGTTTCCTTATTTTGATCCATCTGTCTTTTATTTAAACTTTAATATAGGGAGGATATTTTGCCGCACCCTTTACATGTGATTTCAGGTAAACTCCAAGCGCCTGTGAACCACCCAGAGCAAAGTTTTGTAAAAAAATATATATGAAGTTTATATTATCCACATAATAGCACATTCAAGGGCAACAAAGTATTAACAACATAGACTTAAACCAAATATGTAATAAACTATCATATTAATCTATTTATATTATTTACGAGTTTATTATTCAATTTTAGATACGCTCAAGCCTGAACAGAAAATTAGGCTTTCGTTTACTTTCGAATAAAACAGCTTGCTCCCGATTGTACAGAATTTAGTAAAATTTGACATTCATTAATGAGAAGTATGTACATATATACACGGTTTTAGTTACATATATCCCCTGTTAAAACACACTAATTTAATTCTTTCCATGTAACAATACAAAATAACAACGTTCGTTACTATGGTAACCTAGTAGAATGACAAATGACTAGTACTTTAATATTCACTTCCGTTCAGTTTTGTAACGTGGTCAATTTTCTTAATCTTTCTAATTTTTTAGTTGTTCCTTAGACAATTTTGAAGTATGTACTTTGTACAAAAGTAGTGACATCAAAAACCATCGAATTATCCCATCTGTCGAAAATTTCGCTGCTGCTATGTATTATCTGTTTATTCTAGTATTAATGGACCGTTGTAGCATGTCGTGACGTAAGAATGTTTCGTGTATTTTCCTGTTCGTATAGAAATACAAACAGAACACAGTCAATAGTAATCGTTGTTACTCTTGAAACTTTCCCTATGCACGATACAGCAATTTCTCTTTTTTATATACTCGAGGCAATGTCTTAAAACAAGGAAACATCGTTACACGTCTTTAATTCTGAAATGGAAAGAATGTTTTAATGTACATTCCTTCTTTCTTTCTCTATTCTTTCTTATTCCGACTATAGATGGTCTTCCCCTGTTATCATGTTTAATATTGTACGTATGGAATCCATAATGCTAAACTGAAGGAGTGTAATAAAGATCTAAAAAAAAAGAGGTTATGTTGTGCGAAAAATCTTTGTGTTATTCTTTTTTTTTATTGACGTGTGATGTAAGACAAGAAATTAACAGCTTCGATAACAGAATGACATTACTTCGATTGGAACGCTCATACTTTCTATAGGCTAAACAAGATTTTAGTTGCGTCAAATTAGGTGGTGTCTTTTGTAAAAAATTAAAGAAAGTAAGATTTCTTACACCATTTCGTTTAATTCCGTTCCTTATATCTAAGGATATGGATTATTTTTCAGTAATAAACTTTTGACCGGTGTACAAAAAATGTCGATAGTGGAAGTGATAGCGGAAAGAGAAGGTGACAGAATAAAAGAAGGAAATGTGGAAAATTGGTTTACACTAATATTTCTTTCTATTTTAGAATCTAAGAGTAAGTTGTAACGGTGGTTCTTCATTTAAGATAATGCTAAGGAATATAAAAAGAGGTTATGTTATTTCGCGTAATTGTCTCACAGTCGAAACTAATCAATTTAAAGGTCTAACCAAATTGGTTGCTACTGATATGACAACTAAATATTATGGCGACTACGATATTAAGGGGAGAGGATGGTATTTTTTAAAACATTTTTCCTATTTGGTGTAAAATATTATTTTTTTTGTATGTAGAGAGCTCATAGCTGTGGCAACTCAACCAAATAAAAATATAAAAAAAAAAAAAATATTTGGGGGCCCAAATTTGAAAAAAAAAATATACCCAATGCAGGATTGTACTAAAACCGATATATCTAAACTGTTTTTAAAGACAGACTCAAACAGTTTTAGCAATGTATTTGCAAAAGCATGTTCTACAAAGTGTCTGTAACAGAATTTTGATATTAGTCCCTATGTTTGTAAAATAAACAATTAAAATTTAATAACAATTTTCTGAGTTCCTTTCTTGCAAACAAACGGACATATTTTAAAAATGAAATCAATTAACAAAATTATGTTACAGAGAAAAGTTTCCTAATAGTCTAAAGAATGTGTGTTCTAAATTTCATGCATGTATCTTTAATAGTTCAGAAATTATATTCATTTTTATCTGGCAATGCAGCAAAAAAAAAAAAAATGAAGTTACTGGAAACCGATAAAAGCGGGCGTGTGATTTAAAAATCCATAACGCAGGAAGTTTAAAAATGGCGACTCAACATCCGATAAGGGCGCAAATACCCACAAAATTTTATGCTATGCATTCCACAAATATCACAGATTATTTTAAAGATTTTTTTTTAAATTTACTCATTTTTCACCAAAAAATACCACCCTCTCCCCGTAAATTACATACCTTGTCAAATTTCACATTCATTTCAAAACTTCCCAGTCTAAATAACTAATTATTTAAATTGAATTCAATTTAAACAAAAAACACGTGAATTTAGATATTGAGGGGAAAGCCTGAAACCAGGCTTAATTGCATTTTAGATTTCACCCCCACCACCAGCCACCCAACTTTGAAATTTCAAATGACACCCCTTTAAATATGAAAAAGCATTCAATTGTTTATACACCTTTGAGAGGATAAAAAGAAAGGAGGGAGCACTCCAAGCAAATATGCAATTATATCGGTGCGACGGATATGACGACAAACTACACCTTCTATGCCCCATAATCCTCCGCGAAATACCGCCAATCGCCAAATATTCAATTGCTATCGGTTTCGGGCATATGTAAACGGATTAGAATGGATCTGGAGGTAACAGGAGTATTAGCAGATTATTATATCAATGTATGTTTCATGTATATTTATTAAAAGTGTTACGATTGTGACATGGATTGAACACTTCATTTCCACATTCTTTCTTTTATCAAGAAGGATGTTGGCACTCCTTCATATTTTAAAGCATAGGGGGACATATCAACGGATATAGGTCTATTCTACAGTTGAGCCGAGCAGAATATTAGCTTATTTTAAAAAAATAACACTTGCTGAATTTGACTACACTTTTGAAATATTCACAACAACACGAAACAATTTGTAATCGTAATAATATGAACAAAACAGCTGATGAACACACCGGAAAAAGAGATGAACTATGGGTAATTTGACGGCCATACTAGTACACCTTTTTGGTTCCACCGTTTCAAGCTTATGGCCCAGGGTTGATACACCTCATTCATTTATTTCACATTTTTGTTTCATATCGTTGCCTGGCAACCTCGATGTTGTTACAAGAAACGTGCAAAAGTATTTGTAGCTTCAGCTCTAATCAACAGTAACAATACTTCCAGGTTAAGACGTTGGATATTTTGTTGCAGCCCGAGCTGGGGTGCTCCTGCATGTGCCGGCATGCCCCGAGCCCCACGGCATCCAGACGTACGCGCACCCGGACTACTGTGACCACTACTTCAAGTGCACCAACGGCACCGTGACGCTGGAGCAGTGCGAGAACGGCCTGCTGTACGACGGCAAGGGTAACGTGCACAACCACTGCAACTACAACTGGGCCGTGGACTGCGGCAACAGGAAGGCAGATCGTACGTACAGCCACCATTGAACAAGAATTGTTATTTATCTCAAGTTGTAATATGGGTGATTCATGGCAGACGTACACAACTTGGGAAGGTGTCCCTCAAGTTTCAATAATAAGAATAGATTCTACGTAAAGATTAATTTTTTGGTCCTACACAAATTATTTGTTATGTTTAGAATAATGATTTTTACTTTATGCAAAAAATATATATATATATGGTCCACACCTGTGGAGTAACGGTCAGCGCGTCTGGCTGCGAAACCAGGTGGCCCGGGTTCGAATCCTGGTCGGGACAAAGTTACCTGGTTGAGGTTTTTTCCGGGGTTTTCTCAACTGATAATAAGAGCAAATGCTTGGGTAATTCCTCTTGCTGGACCTCAGACTCATTTCACTGGCATTATCACCGGTTTTCATTTTATTCAGACGCTAAATAACCTAGATGTTGATACAGCGTCGTAAAATAACCCAATAAAATAAATAAAAATAAAATAAAAAAATATGAGAGAAAAATACTCGAAGATGAGAAAAATACCAGGAGACTTTTAAAATTGAGAGAAAAATACGGGAGAACCCGGGAAATACGGGAGGGTTGGCAACCCTAGTTGAGAATTGGACTCATGTTTACACAACTTTCTTATCACTAGGCTTCGAGACTTGGGACCCAAGGGATACAATAAGTTTACTGTGCATGTACTATAGGTTGTTGACTCGCTGCAGGTAGTGAAAGGCAGAGATGTAACAGATAAATTCTGAGGTAACAACGTTGCTATTTAGAGTAGAGTACTGTAGTATGGGGAAACACAAACATGTGTACATTCTGAAAGTAAATATACATTACACAATGACAATGTCAAAAGAATGTGAAAAGCATTTATTCTCCTGTCTTTATAGCTATTTGTGTTTAATTATATACAGTGTTAATGGTGGAAATATACATGTAACAATTTTAATTTCTTCATTTATCCTATTGGTCGTCTTTAGGAAGTGCAGTTACAGTACCGAATTGCAATGTACTGCAAGATACATTCTCAGTGTCTCAAACGTATATCTGTGAAAAGCTGCGCTCTACATCGCATGACGTGTTAGGAGTTAAACGAAGAAAACTTAACATCAAGAGACTGTCTTTTATTCTCGGGTGACTCTATATCCACTAATTTGCTGTTTCATATCAGTTATTTTTACACAAAATTGATTTCCACAGTTCTTGATTTATCACGTTCAGTAACATGGTGTACTTGGAATGTCTCATTAATTCTCTGTGTCATTTCCTCAACTAATTTGAGGGCTTCCGGCATCTCTTGCTCTGACACAGTTTGACAATGGGTTTGTGTGAAAACCAAATTATTGTTCAGAACCTCAAATCCAGAGCTTTGATTATTCTGATAGCAGAACAGTCGTCACTCAATGTGTTGATTACCTGCACAATTGTAGCTGCTGGAGTTATTTGGCATAATAAATAGCTGCATTAAGCATTGTGAATATAACTACATCCAGTAACAAGGAGCTCTGGAGGTAGAGGAAGAGTGTTTGCTAGTTTCACTTAAGTTTTCGCAACCCTCTTTGCGTATTTGTTGGCATTCATTCTACAGTACCCCAACCCACTGTACGCTTTACCACTATACTCAATACGCCGTTATGAGGATTTTCCACTGAACTGCTCTATTGGGTCTGCAGTCTCGAAGCCTGCTTATCAGAGTAACCTGAGTAATTACTTTGTTAAAATAAATAGTATAAATTTGGTTAAGAAAAAATGAACTATTGTACAAAGTAAAAGAAAACAGAAGTTATAAAAATTAGTCTCTGCAAGAGTTGCATTTCTTGTCGCATTTTACACAAGGCTGTGTATTGCAGTGACCCCGATCAGCTCCCCCGGTTGTCTGTACCAGTTCGGCATCTACCCTGAGGGCCCACATTGCAGCACCAACTATCTCAAGTGCGCGCACGGAGTTCCACACCCCACACCTTGTGAACCGGGCTTGGCTTACGACGACAAGACCCACAGCTGCAACTGGCCAGACCTGCTGCTCGACATCTGCAATCCTGAAGGTGAGCCGGCCGTTGCTACGTGTTGCGCAACCTGGACGTGGTTTTGTACTTTACTAGCACTTTTAATTGACGGAATGAATTGCCTCATCCACAACCACACCGGTCAATGTCCACGAAACACATTAATATCGAAACAGCAAAGCGATGTGTGCGGTGACAGAAACTCGAAAAAATATTCTAGCAATAATAATAATAATAATAATAATAATAATAATAATAATAATAATAATAATAATAATACTTACTAACTGGCTTTTATGGAACCCGGAGGTTCACTGCCGCCCTCACATAAGCCCACCATTGGTCCCTATCCTGAGCAAGATTAATCCATTCTCAATCATCATATCCCACCTCCCTCATATCCATTTTAATATTATCTTCCCACCTACGTCTCGGCCTCCCTAAAGTTCTTTTTCCCTCAGGTCTCCCAACTAACACTCTATACGCATTTCTGGATTCACCCATACGTGATAGCCTATATGTCCCGCCATCTCAAATATCTGGATTTAATGTTCCTAATTATGTCAGGCGAAGAATAAAATGCGTGTTGTTCTGAGTCGTGTAACTTTCTCCATTCTCCTGAAATTTCATCCCTCTTAGCCCCAAATATTTTCCTAAGCACCTTATTCTCGAACACCATTAACCTCTGTTCCTCTCTCAAAGTGAGTGTCCAAGGTTCACAACCATAAAGAACAACCGGTAATATAACTGTTTTATAAATTCTAACTTTCAGATTTTTTGACAGCAGACTGGATGATAAAAGCTTCTCAACCGAATAATAACAGGCATTTCTCATATTTATTCTGTGTTTAATTTCCTCCCGAGTGTAATTTATAATAATAATAATAATAATAATAATAATAATAATAATAATAAATTTATTGCTAGAAAAATACAGAAGGAAATTGCAAATACACAAAAATTCTAGCACTCTTCTGTAACATGATATTATGAATATTTTATTTTTTTCCATTTACTTTTGTTGTAGTTATTCGTTATTGTTGTTGTTGTTGAGTCAACTGTCCGGACATAGACTGGAACCTCATAAATAACACAATAAGTATTTAGGTTTAGCAAATGTATTATTGAAAGCTGATAATGAAATTATTGTTATCGAGCAAACCGTCAGTAAATTTAAAAATCACATCGCGTGATTGTGATTGATTATATTTTCTTTCACTGAAAAGCATTATCGAGTTCTGAGAAGTACGAGAATTATTCAGAAAATGTTTTTGTATTTATATTTTATTCACATTTATTGCATAAAGAAATCAGTTGGGAATCGCTGTTCTAGTGTACAGATTGAGAAATGCACAAAATATGCCTTAAAAGAATACATATCCTGTTAAAATCGTGTTGTACCTAAGTAGAGATTTAAAGCCATATAGGGTGAACATATGTAAGATCATTAATTTTTTAGGGTTATTCTTTGAGATATTTCAAACAAAAAAGTGTAATACAATTGTGCTCGTTTTTGCTTCCTTTCCGAGATAAAAATTCTTTTACTTACTTACTTACTTACTTACTGGCTTTTAAGGAACCCGGAGGTTCATTGCCGCCCTCACATAAGTCCGCCATTGGTCCCTATCCTGAGCAAGATTAATCCAGTGTCTACCATCATATCTCATCTCCCTCAAATCCATTTTAATATTATCTTCCCATCTACGTCTCGGCCTTCCAACTAACAATCTATATGCATTTCTGGATTCGCCCATACTTTCTACATGCCCTGTCCATCTCAAACGTCTGGATTTAATGTTCCTAATTATGTCAGGTGAAGAATACAATGCGTGCAGTTGTGTTGTGTTGTGTAACTTTCTCCATTCTCCTGTAACTTCATCCCTCTTAGCCCCAATATTTTCCTAAGCACCTATGTTCCTCTCTCAAAGTGAAAGTCCAATTTTCACAACCATAAAGAACAACCGGGAATACAGTATAACTGTTTTATAAATTCTAACTTCCAGATTTTTTGACAACAGACTGGATGATAAAAGCTTCTCAACCAAATAATAATAGGCATTTCCCATATTTATTCTGTGTTTAATTTTCTCTCGAGTATCATTTATATTTGTTACTGTTGCTCCCAGGTATTTGAATTTTTCCACCTCTTCAAAGGATAAATTTCCAATTTTTTTATTGCCAATTCGTCACGAGACATAATCATATACTTTGTCTTTTAAAAAAATATTTTATATGAAATATTTCATGACGTGTTTAGGGAAAGCCATTGATTTAATTCTCAATATGCTCAGTGAATTTAAGAGACAGTGTATTATGTTAATAAATGATTGAAATAATTTTAGTTTCGTCATTTAAATATGCAGAAATTCGATCCGAACAAATGTAACATTCTAAAATTCCTTTTCAGAACGAAAAGTTACATTTGTTCTGGTCAAATTTCCGGACATTTAAAGGGGAAAACTAAAATTCCTTCAATAATTTATTATCATAATACATTGTTCTCTTAGACTGACTGAGCATATTAGGAATTACATCAACAACTTCCCCTAAATACGCTTTGAAATGTTTTATATAAAAACAATTTTTATCTCGAAAACGAAACAAAAACGAGCAAAATTGAATTAAACCTTTTTGTCTGAAATATCTCAAAGAATATCCCCCTGAAATTAATGGCATTACTTACGGTTTACTATGTATAGAAATAATTACTGATTATCCTTTTTAAATGTTTCTTTTGTGCGTTGATTTGAGTCCACTGTATTCAGTCTAATATCAATTGTAGAGGGACATCAGTTTATTTTACCAACATTTTTAACATTAACCTGGCTATACTCGGAAACACTGTTGCCCCCTTCCATTACAGGAGTTTGATGTTACTAGTGCAATATGTAAACAAATCATTTTACTAGGTATAGGAGGAGAGAAAAGTAGTGTATCCATTTATGTTGTAGGGAAATACGATATTACGATTTTCAGTTTGATCATCACTTTTATGGAATTTATCAAAATACAGTAGAGTAGTAACATTTTTTTTTCAAAAACTCAACTTTTCAGGCGGCTATGTTCGTTATGTAATATCTACTTTATTTAGCATATTAATTATTGTTGTTAACATACAATATAGAGAGTACATTTAAATTGAGGGGCTCATAAGTAAAGGGCTGTAAGTGCACTTAAGTTACTTTTGAGAAAATGGGGTTTAAATATTTAAGCTTTCGTAAAATCGGTGAAATTTTTATTTAAATTTTAATGTGTGATGAGATTAAAATATCCCTTTGCCACTAAAATTTTAGATACTTTAGCTTACACTGGATCCACTTAACTCATGCTATTACAAATGTCACTAGCATTCCTTTGCTTCTAGCCACCTCAATTCAAAAAAAGCTAATCTGAATTTTTAAACAAGTTGCTGAAAATGGTTGCCGTTCATTACAATGCAGGTTTCAATTCTTTACGCATATTATTAAAAACATTTTGAAGCATATTCTCTGAAATTGAATTTATCGTTTCTTGAATATAATTGTTTAGTACGATATTATTAATATAGGCTCTTTGTTCTATAGAAAACGCAACCATATTTCTGAAACACACTATACACTGCAGTGTTTACTTAACTGCTTGAAGATTTCGAATGCAACAGCGGCCGTAAGTTTGTGTGTCTGACGGGAGCAAGGACATTAGTGAAGGGGTGAGAGTGAAGTACATTCAGAAATGCAGGTACAATAAAAATGCAAGTAAAAATAAAATGATGTCCCTGTAGAACAATTGGTTAGGGTTAAATTTTGTCTGACACGAAAACTGTTGCCAAAAGAATCCTGTTTGTTAATAAGAGAGCAAAATATAAATTTTATCGTCCTTATCAACCAATGTTAGAATTTAGATCTAGGGGTCATTATTCTCACTATCTGCTCATCGAGATAATAATTCCTTTATACAAATGCTCCCACCACAGAAATGTAATTCTTAATTACTATCAGTCTAGGGAAACCAGGAAGATCTTAGTCGACCATATCTCTGCAGGCATTAGAAACTAACCAACCGTATGATGACGACAACCGATCTCATCCTCAAAGGAAATTCTCATTTCGCTCTCTTGGCTGGAGCGTCACAGAACAGTGAACAGGGCAACTGTGTGAAAGGGGTAAAAATGCATTGGGAGTGAAAGTTCACTTTGAGACGCGAGATGGAGAGAGCATCATAAAAAAGTGTCGTGTCTTTTGCCCTTAGAGGACCTCGAAGGCAGCATCTAAAATAAGTGCAAAAATGTCATATCCCACATGACAATCAAGCCACAATCTTACTTACAATTTTGACATATAACTTAACTAAGCAGCTTTGTTCACTGTGAGTTATTTTATGAAAATCACTACGCCACGTTGTCTCCTCGGCTCGGGAGTCCAAAGCTGTGGACCGTACTTCAAGTTAATTGATGTCTTCGGAATATGTATGATAAGAACTTGCTTGTGTTAAATATTATTAACGTACCTTGTTAACATGTTTCGACCTATTTTCGGTCATCTTCGGAACTGGTCGTTGTTGGTCTTGGCGCCTCTTGTTTCCTGTGTGGGTGTGTTCGAAGTGTAGAGTCAAAGAGTGTATGTGTTCTGAAATTGAGTTGTGTGTTGAGAATATCGTTGGGGTGTGTTTTCGTGGTCTCTCAACACACAACTCAATTTCAAAACACATACACCCTTTGACTCTACACTTCGAACACGCCCACACAGGAAACAAGAGGCGCCAAGACCAACAACGACCAGTTCCGAAGATGACCTGAAAATAGGTCGAAACATGTTAACAAGGTACGTTAATATTATTTAACACAAGAAAGTTCTTATCATATATATTCCGAAATGATACAGTGTTAAAAGTTTGTGTAATCAAGATGTATTAATTGATGAACTAAGTAAATACAGAATACAATGAAAAAATGTATGTCAAGCGATAGATTGATAAATAACATTTGCGAAGGAGTTTTTTAATAATAATAATAATAATAATAATAATAATAATAATAATAATAATAATAATAATAATTTATTTTAACTGGCAGAGTTAAGGCCATTCGGCCTTCTCTTCCACTCAACCAGTATGATAGAAAATAAATACATTGCTATGAATACAACATAATTAATACAATACAATACAAAGCAATACAATACTACAATACAATACAATATAATACATAATTAATATAATACAATGACAATTCTTTTTATCTTCATAACAATAAAATAATTATGTAATAATAATAATAATAATAATAATAATAATAATAGTCATATATAAATTAAATTATTAATCTTGATCACAATTATAACTTCAATTTGACTGCGACCGTAAGAAATCGTTTAGCCTTTTCTTGAAAGTGGTTATTGTCTGGCAGCCCCTAATCTTCTGAGGTAGAGAATTCCATTCACGGGGGACTGAGACAGTGAAAGAGGATGAATAGTGGGATGTTCTATGGGCAGGAATTGCTAGGATTTGGCTCTCCTATGACCTGGTGTTTAGATTGTGATTGGATGATAAGTAGTTAAACCGGGAACGAAGATAATTTGGAGTAGAAGTGTGGAGAACTCGAAACAAAGAGACAGCGAATGAAGTGTTCTACGGTTACTAAGTTGCAGCCAGGATAAAGATTTGAACGAGGGTGTAATGTGGTCAAATTTGTGAGCATTACTGATGAATCTGACACTCATATTGTGCACACGCTGCAGCTTGTTCGAAAGGTCAGTTGTCAAGTCTGTAAGTATTACGTCGCAATAGTCAAACAGTGGTAGTACGAGGGTCTGCACTAAAGTCTGTTTTAATTCTGGCGGGAGGAAGTTTCTGAATGGGTTAAGAGAATGCATGGTATAGCACACTCTCTTGGATATTTCCTTTATTTGGCATTCCCAATTTAAATTTTTTCGTCCAAGAAAATGCAGAGGTTTGTGACGACGGAATGGTATGGAATAGTGACATTATTTACTGTAATAATTGGGATATGTCTGTCGTTCATTGTGTTCAGTAGTCTCTTATGTCCAATTATTATAGCTTGTGACTTACTAGCATTTAACCGAAGTCTGAACTTTTTCGCCCATGAAGAAACTTGATTCAAGTCATGATTAAGTTTGCCAATAGTTGCATCAATTTTATCTGGTGTATATAGAGTTGTAAGTCATCTGCGTAAATGTGATACTTGCAGTAATGTAAGTTTGTAGTTACGTCATTAATATAAATGGAGAAAAGCAGTGGTCCAAGCACGGTACCTTGAGGTACTCCTACTTTCGTGTATCACCAAAGGGAAAATCGATTTTGTACAGAGACACATTGTTGACGATCACGAAGATAAGGGTCCATCCAATTAATGCAATTTTTGATGCTAATTAAATAGCTGGATCCTTACAAAACTTTATTTTGGACATTTCATTCACAGTGGCGATATGACATTGTTTTCTGTTGCAGCTATCATTGGATTCAAGTGTCCTGAGAAGGTTCCCTCTCACTCGGTGTCCGCCAAGTTCCTGCCCTACCCGCGATACCCCATTCCCGGTGACTGCGGCCGCCTCATCACCTGCGTCAACGGCTTTCCTCGACTCATCTCATGTGAGCATGGAAAGGTCCTGGACGAGAGCTCCCTCACGTGCGAGGACCAGGAGCTCGTGCCCAAGTGGTAAGATAACGCTAATCAATAACGAAAAGGCTAATGGCCCATTCACAATGAAAACTAAACATAAACGTAAAATAAACACAGAAGTTTGCGGCCAGGTTACCAAATGGGATCATTCACAATGATTCACATAAACACTGACATTAACATTGCCGTTAGACGATATCATGAAAGTTTGCAAACTACAAATTTTCATGTTTATGCTTACTCGTAGAACGCTGAAGTATACGACAGAATATGACCACAGTCTAGTACAGTGATGTCAAAGCAAGCGCATTTTCCTGACCTTGACGATCGTGCGCGGGCATTAAGCCGGGATGGAGATATTGCCAGGAGCTGAATCAACTGCAATGTATATTGTTTGGAGTTAAAGTAAAATTAGTGCTGTGTTAAAATGTCAAACGGAACGTGAAATTTTATGTCGCTATTTTTATATGGCTTCTTTCAGAATTTTGTTCAAATTTTCTATATTGTCTGAAAACAAAAGTGAGTCAACACCATTTTTAGTAGGCCTAATATTGCTTTGTGTTTAGAAAAATAAATTAGTTTTTATTTAACTAATAATGAAAAAGTAAAATGTATTGGAATATTTAGCAAAAAGTTTTCCATAATGCCTTTACAACTATATTACAAGCATGAATTAAACACATCATTCATAAAGAAAGTGTTATAAAACAAAGAAAGACACTGAATATGATTGATTTTGTCTTGAAACCAAAATATATTGATGGTATCTTTAGCCTTATAAAAGTAATCAAAACAATATTACATAATATGCAAGCTTTTAGGTATATGTTTTAACTGTAATAATATTTTACATTAAATATTATTCAACATAATAAAATTTTATCGCATTATGCTACGTTTTGATATTGGTGCGCAACTTTCTGTTATCAGAATATTTTATCTGGACGAAATCCCTCTCCGAAGCTGACAGAGTCTGACGATTTTCGCACTCAAAACAATGCTGCACATATTTTTGTTTGTGATGTAATAGTATTTGATATTGTTAATTCATTTCCTTACAAACTTTTTACGTAGGAAATATTTCCAAAAATTTTACTACACTATCTTCAGTATATCGCCTCATTTAGATATATTAAATTTACCAAAACATTGTTTTAGTACCCTCAACAACTAAACAAACATATCTGAAAATTTGGGTTTTCATTAAAAAGTTGAGAAAATGATTCCTTTAGAATAAAAAAGCAATTTGAAGCGAGAAATGAACATTAAAATTAAAACTTACATTCTTATAATGCGTTCTTCAATCTGAACTTGAGAAAATCTAAAAATTACGTCATGGATACAGATGGCGGTTTGTAAGTTCTCTTCCTTTATCCATTGAATCAGTAACATTCCACAACACAAATCAAATGGCCATCCGTCGAATAATAGCTATAAACAAATACGTAAGTAATCGTCTTAACCTCTTTCGTCTATCCCGACAGTACGTATTTCCAAACAGTTCACATTCCTGGGCTCTGGCGTTACCGTACGTATGGGCATCAGTTGACATCACTTCAGAATAACAGTCACGAAGCTCAATACGTATTAAATATGCATCCTAGATAGTTGCTAACCACTAGGAAGATCGAATTACTATCGGCTCATCACAGACAATGCATATTAGTAGCCAAGACACTGTTGTTTGAACTCAACAACTCATGCTTTGTGACTGTATGTACTAGACTGTGATATGACGAAATAACGTCGTTGTTATGTTTCCATGGTTACCAAGTATCTTCGAGGTTATGTTTATGTTCCCATCGTGAATGACTTTTTGATTTTACGGTAACGTTTACATTTTTAAGTTAACGCTTAAGTTATGTTTAATTTTCATTGTAAATGGGTCTTAATATTCGTGTGCAAAGTTACTGTCATGGAAATTGTCATACATCTTGTTCACAGAGCGAGTCTCTAAAGCACAAATGTTGTTCAGTGAATAATAATTAAGACGTAGATATCGTTTCATCGTTTCCAAGTAATGGGTAGGCTTCGTATTCCAGCTACCTAAAGGCTGAAGTTAAAGACACATTGGATATTAGTAGGCCGAACACAGGTGATGCAACGGATAAAGATATAAACAAACAGGTCGTCCTGCGTGTTAGTGGAGTACAGTCAACTGCCGACATTCTGAAGCTATACTAGTAAACACATGCTTGAGCCTTGATGTTCATTTTCGTCGTGATCTTTGCAGTGAATAATAACGTGCATTCGTAAATTACGAAACTTGAACATATGCAGATGTCACTTGAAATGATTTTATATTGCAAGAAATTCTTTCAATAGCACATGACGTTATTGGTGTATGATGTAGTACAAGATATTCCTATTGCCTGATTATTTTTCCGTGTTTCATTTGGATATTAACCCTAAAATGTATGTATACTTTTGTCTATGGAAGAGGTAGGACTCTCAACACTGTCTTTTAGAAATTCCCTAAAATGTATGTATAAAACCCACTAATTTTCTATTATTATTATATTTTACTATTAAATTATTAAATTATTATTATTAAAATGTAGATTATTCAATTTATTAATTGGGATGTTGGCACTGAATCATCATGGTAGACTACACAAATCCATGCTAAACGTTGAGTTAATATCTTCATAATTTTCAGATTGTGATGATACTGGTTCTTTTGGATTACGTTCAACACACTTTCTGCGCCTTTTAGTATTGCAATGTCTTTCAGTTCACTGCTTTTGTCACTTTTGAGTTTATTTTACATAATTCATATGCAATACTGTCTTTATTGACAGTGAAAATATTAGTTCAAATATTACAGACGTGGACAAATTATTACAATCTAAAACGTTTTCTTGGCATTTAATTCTCATATCAACCTTCAATCAGCCACAAAGATGTAGTTATTTAAATAATTGTTTACGATCCAGTAAGAACAGTGATCGATAAGACTACTCACTATGTTGGTCCCGGTTTTGACTTTCTAGAGGAAGACAGTAGAAGATGCGTAACTATTTTGTATACCCTACGAACGTACCTGTACCAGCGCTGTGACGTCACATACACTTTGGCTCAGACAACCTCATTCAAGTTTTTAGGTAGCTGGACTACGGATCCTAGTAACGGGTTACTACCACCGATGCCTTATATCACTTCAGCATGGTTGAGTCGCTATTGGTACTAGTATTGGTGTTTACCGGGAGATAGGGATCATCTTTGAATACTGCAGCTCAACAAGGCACAAATTATTAGTAACCCCATTATTTAATCGTTCAATTGGGTTGCAAAATAGATTTTTGTTCGATTATTTCTACCGCTTACCATCAGCTTTGTTGCCAACACCTAATTTTGTAATAATTTGTCCACGTCTAACACCTAGAAATGTCAGAGTCCGTGCAAAATTAAATCAGCCAAAAAGATGTAGTTATTCAATATATTTATATACAAATTTTAATACATCTTACTTATTAATCTTGATTAAAGGAAAAATAACATGGTACGGCACGGGCAGGACTGTTCAAAAAGTAAAATCTTCCAAAAATTAAACAATTAAAAATTACAACCGATGCCTTAAATCACTTCAGCGGGATGCAAATCGTAATTTCAGCCAGAAAATGTTCACCGTCAAAGCCATTCTTTTTGCCGTCAACTAGGCGTTGAAATTGTTTCAGTTTTGACGGAATTTCCGTCCAGTTGCCAACACTGTTCACCATCTGCTCTGTTTCCTGTCTGTAGATTTTCAAGTCGTCTAGAACTCAACACGATCCGTCAGATGTTTATGTACATCGTTCTTCTGGAAATTCAGTTTATATACCGGTACCATGTTTTATATCAACAATAGTGATTACCATGACGACTATACTGAAAACAAAACACGCTCTGCCTCTGAGCTGAGCCTTCGCTGTAAGTCACATATTGGGCACATATGTCTGAACCAGTGACAAAATCACAGATTTTCAAATCACACTCCACCACTACAAACCACGAGGAACGCCCGTTAAGGTAAACAGCCAATCCGACGCTTAGCAAACACAAGTAATGTTCTGTTTTTCGAAACAGAGATGATTAAAGGGAATTGTGGCGAGTGTTGGTGGTAAAAATGAGGGAATATCATGATAACTTTTCGTAACACTGATTTTGTGCACCACAAATACAACTCTTTATCACCGGGATTTGAATTCTCATTCATGGTCGTCGTAAACCAAAGCTCTGCCAAATATTAAGTTCCAAGGCGGTTTGGTGATTCGATAAAATACTCCACGTTGTCAGTTACTGCATTGTTACATCGTGTCTATGTAGTGAGTGACTATTACATACCGTACTGTACATGGCAATGTGGTGAGTCACCAACACGGCTATTCAGCACACCACTGAGTAGGTACAACTTTCGCGTTTAGAATAGTAATTATTTATATTTATGAGTTTTACTACAGCATACAACCTCACTGTGTTTATACGTGAGTTTTGGTATACATTGAACAGAAGCTCTTTATAAAATTTCTACGTATAACCCGAGTCACACGGGGATAGTTTACAGGAGTCAAGTGCTTGAAGCCTCTAAACTTGATGCTATATTTGTGATCACACGGAGACATTAAACTTGAAACCATGCTTGAAACAAAGCGCGCGCTGAATATTGTATTCGCAGTGGTGTTTGAATTCTTGTATTCTGTGATAGTTGTTTGAATTCTTGTATTCTGTATGTTGTATTATTTTCATCAGTGTTTGTATTTATTTTTGTATTTATATGTGCTATCTGGTAGGATGGAAGAGAAGGCCTTATGGCCTTAATCCTGTCAGATTAAATAAATAAATAATTATTAATTATTATAGTTAATAAAAATCAATAGTGAACTGGCATTTTTAGTTTGGTGAAAGTGAAGATGCCACCAGCATATATTCAGGCGTGTGTGCAGCTAATTGGCGCCTTGTTATTGTATGAATTACAAAATATTCTTAAAAAAAAAAGGAAAAGAGAACATGGGTTAAGAAATGGATTCATAGAAGAATTATGCACGGTGCATCTAATACCTTGTTGAAAGAATTAGCTGAAGAAGATCCTGCAGAATACAGGAAACATCTCAGAATGAGTCATATTTTAAGGGTTTTTAACTTTTTTCGAACCACTTCTACGTCTATGTCTTCGAAACCTTGTTCCATGAGTTCACTCACTAGTTTCTGGAATAATAATTCCCGCTTGTTTTTATTGAGGTATTCTTTGTCACGTATATTCCATACAAGTTCATACTTCTCATACACTTCCAAAAACTTTATGATGTCGTTGGAATTCCACTTAGGGGCTCTCATTATTAATAATTATTAATTTACTTCGACAACAGGCCTAAAACTAAAACTTTCTACTTGCCAAGTTGCTACAAGTTCGCATTCAGACGCGGGAAGTGGTGGAGTCAAGTTGGTCACGTGACGGGAAAGTGGACACAAAAGTTGACGGGTCGTCAACTCGAATTCTACTTGACCGCCAAGTCACAACTTGACTGTCTCGACCATATCACACGGGGAAAGTTGAAGTAAAGTCGACTTGCTTCAAGCACTTGACTCCTGTAAACTATCCCCGTGTGAATTAGCCTTATAAATTAAGTCTGACTTCCAAATTATCTTTCATTAATGATCTTAAGAAACTGAGCTGACAAATCTCTCGATACACAATCGATATGTGAGGGCCTATGCTATACTGCTAGTATTATATGGTTCTCACGGTCAACGAGACATTCTGATAGTTGCATGTCCTTGATGATTAAGACTGAAATATGAACTGCTGTACCTCTGCACCAGTAGAACTGGTTATCAGTGAGGAAATCTCTTTAAATGACATACAGTGAGCATTGCAAGCAACAATCACTATACCAACTCAGGGCACAAAGGGGAAGTTAAAGGGAACTCAGAAACCCCCGCCCATGTCCTTTTCGCTTACACCGCCTTATAAACAAACAGTAAGGCTCTGTGCGTCAGTGATGGATTTCAGGCGACCAGCGAAAGGCGAAAGTTCTTAAAAGCTGTGATGTCTATACCTTATACAGGGAGATCATTTCATTTTTACTAACATTTCTAATATTAGCCTGGCTATATCTTTGGATTAACTTACCCCCTTCCACGACTGGAGTTCTATGATACTGGCGTAAAATACAAACAAATCACTTTACTAGGTATAGGAGGGAAGAAAAGTAGTTCATACGTTTATGTAAACTAGGAAATATCGCGATTTTGTGTTTGATAAATTTCACTAAGTTTTTTGTTTAATCAAAATACAGTACAGTATTAACAATAAGTGTTTTTACTCACGAATTGAGCTATCCATTCGGACGTATTCATTTTGCAGTGTAGCCTATATTATATTGTTTACAGCACATTAGCGTACAATATAGAGAATGAAGTTCAATTGAAAAATAATCATGTTATGGATATTTAAACACAATTTTGAAAATGGTGGTCATTCATTTTGATACAGGCTTCAGTTCTTTTGTGCATGTTATCGCACTATAGACTATTGTACCTAATTCCAATTGCCAGTTTCGTCCTTCGTACGAGTAACTCATATTGAAATAATTCTGTACCTATTCTATAAAAAAAGTACGTACCTTACGTACTGTAAATTCAATCTTCACTTCTACTCGATCCGAAAAGATAAAATCACTCAGAAATGCTATCTACTGTCCGCCCAAGTGGTTTTGTCTCAGGGTCGTAGAAAGGGGGAAATCACGTGAGAGTTAATTACTTAACGAGGTCCTTTTATTTAAGTTATATTATACAGTTGTATAATATTACGTAGACGTCCAATTACTAACAGAAATTAATGTTTTCAGAAAAGAGCTAAGACAGCCCAGCCACTAGCCTTTACAGAGGGGCGAGCAGAAGCGGGTCGGGAAACGGGGATGCGACGTAAGCAAACGGACGACAGTACCTGTGCGAAAATATGATTCAATATTGAAAGCTCTTTCGTCACTGGAAAACGCGAACATATTTCTGGAACATACTATATTCAGTATCTCATATGCGGCCTTGGTTCTGTGTGGAGAACGGTTGGAAGTTTACTAGGAGGGGGTGATAGTGAAGTACATTAAAAAATTCAGGTACAATAAAAATTGAAGTATAAATAAAATGATATCCCTGTACAATCCGTCACTGAGCAATGTTTACCTTCCTGTCTACTCGTATAGAGCCAAAACATTACTGTCTCAGCCGGGGAAGGTGGAGTAGGGAGTTAAGGGGTAGTGTGCAGTGATTGTAATTTGTTTTACTGATGTGATTGTACTTCCTTTCCAGTGCGAATTACGTGAGGAAGTAAGGCATCAGTTGGTCGTCGATGTTGCCAGCGTCAAGAACAACGAAACAAGAAACAGACGTCAAATTCGAATCGTGCCTTGTTAAAATCTGGTGAAAGTAAATTGTACAATTAATTGTTGTTCTTTAAGAAGAAATTTAGTTTACAAAAAGTCGAAATATGTTTTAAATAAAAATACCAAACATTGTTATTTGTTTAATATAAAAGTATGTTTAAGAATTCAATGAAAATTTCACATTTGTTTATTTTATATATACAATTTCGTTAACCATTACACCATATAAAATACAATTCAGGAGATAAATGCATGTTTCATTATGTGATAAATTTATTGTAATTAAATAAATAAATTTATTATTTTCCTGTACAGTAGCAAAGCACCTATAACTGTCTTTAATTTTTACAGGAATCCTAATGGTACCACATAATACTTCATTGTATGAATGCACTTAACGAAAATCTAAACAAACAAGTTTCGGTATATGTATATAGATTGCATCTAACACTTTTGTAATTGTGTAGACATTCTGACCGTCCGGGAAAAATATTTTAATTTTATCAATAAGTATTTATTAGGAAGACAATAAAGAGATAAATATTAAATACAATATATCTTGAGCCTGAAATATTATACGTATAGAATTTTGTAAATAACAAGAAATGTAAATATATTAATATCAGAAATTTATAAAAATATTTATTTTATTGTGTAAGTTACTTTTTTTTAATTTTCTATTTAATATCTGAAAACTAATGTAAAAATATCTGGATTGTAAAATTGAATAAAATTTAATTTAAACTAATTAATTTACCAATATTGTCAAAGTATTTCCTCCAAAACGACGCAATTTGCGTAAAAATAAAATTATATACAATGAACATAATGTTAGTGAACGGAACGCAGAATCACGAATTACTGTTATTGAATTCATGAAACAAATTTGAATTGCTGTTTGATTCATGGATGCAATAAGTATCATTAGAAAACTAACTTGCAGTAAGTACCAATGCAATACAAACAGGGTATTAATGAAACAACATTTTAAGGAAAATAAAGAGAAGATTCAAAATATTAAATGCAAAGAATACATTCCGTTTATTAGAATATAACAAATACTAGTGTATTTCAAGCCCAAGTTTATAGCAATAACATAAGTATCTCTGAATATTTTTTTATCCTTTCAGATGTTTTCATTCTTTGCATTTCCCCCGCCCCTTTTGGAGTTTGTCTTATGCTTCCATAGCAACCGATCGTCCCATTTGTAAATTTCGTTCTTCCAATTCCTTATGGATAAATAGATAGGATTTAGCGACTGGAATTTATTTAAAAACATTTTAAGAAATGTAAACTCTAAGTGGTAGTTTTCATTGTTTGTGTTTTATGAAACGATTTACGTAAACGGAAGATGATAATCAATTTGTAATCGTATATTATGTTTATATTTCAATAATGTTTATAATGAAATTCTTGGTTCCACTCCTATGGCTCATAGTTATATGCAATATTTTATTAGATTTTATTTTTTTGGCATTATAAATCAGTAATCCAAATAGCACTTATATTTATGTAACACTACATTAATTTATAAGATATTTCAAAGCGTTTGTAGTTGGTGTACTTAATGCAGTTTGTTAAGTATAACTAAAGCAACAAAAGCAATATTTTCTATCCAAAGAAAAATAAATATGAAAATAACAGCAGCATGTTCAATTTTCAAACTGCTATTGTAGTTATGGGAATGTATTTATTTTATTTCTGGCGAAACTATTTATAGATATAATTTTTTCACTTAAGCCTTAAGCGTTTGAGGCTATTTTTTTGTAAGTATATCCACATAATAATATAAAACATGTCATTACTTCGAAATGAAAAATGTATAATGTTGTATATATAACGTTATCAAGAGGGGATGTTCATGTTTGCTACTAATAGGTATTGGACCTAAACATACCTGTCATCATACATGTGCAAGTAATATTACAAGCATATACTGATTTATATTTGCAACTTATTTATCATTTTCGTACATATAGATGTTTACAGGAAGAGGAAATCTGTCACCATTTTATATTTCGTCAATTGTAAATGGATTCAATAAATTAAAAGACATACATAAATACTCCTGACAATGTGATTTTCTCCCGAAGAATTTACTTTACACACAAGGACTACTATTTGTTACGAGTACTGTAGCTATTTTCGCGTGGTGGATCTAATATACAGGGTGTTTCCGAGGTGGTGTTACAAACTTTCAGGGATTGGCGAAGGGCATATGTATCAATTTGAGATAAGGAACCATGGTCCGGAAATGACCGAGTCGAAAGTTACAAGGAAAAATAGTTGTGTGAAAATGAAATAATTTTATTCCTCTGTACACCTTATTTATGTGTATTTATCTGCACATCTTACACATACTGTATTCATCTGACGTTGTTTACGTTGTCTACTTACAATATTCCATTCAGTGCGCTGTCTGAGGGGTGGGGACAGGAAACTACACTAAAGCAATGCAGATAGCGTAATGTGTAACGGACATGGTCGGTCCTGATATGCACGTCTGTAGACAACAGTGTATGTGCACAAGTTGCAGTGTCCAGTCGATCAGTCCTAGTGAAATGGAGGAGTACACGAGAGCGGAATAAGCAGACGGATGAGCCAATGGGACCAGTAGACAAGCTCTCAGATTGTATCGGGGCAAGTACCCACGTAGGAGACATCCGGCCCATACCATCTTTCCACGACTGTTCCAAAGTTTAAGGGAAGGATGGCAATTGGTGCCAAATTACAATTCCATTTCCACCCAACTATTTTGGCTTGTAACTTTCGACTCAGTCATTTCCAGACCAGGGTTCCTTATCTCAAATTGATACATGTGCCCTTCCCCATCATCCCTGAAAGTTTGTAACACCACCTCGGAAACACCCTGTATGTATATATGTATTGTAAGTAGGCCTACTTTAATTTCAGCAGTAAACTTACCAGAAAGGGACATTATAATATGTGAGGTAAGTATAACTTAACTTTTTATGAGCTGTCACTTATGTTACATCCTCTCAACATATTGTAACAATATATATTTTATTAACGTTTATACAAATCGCATTTTCGTCGCCTGAAACGATCGTATGTATGTATCTATTCACACTGCAAATGGATAAATATCCGGTGGCAGTGGTAACTAATTACACTCGATAATGACAATTAATAATAAACAAACTAATAATAAATTAATAATAATAAATACTAATAATAAATAATAATTACTAATATATAATAACAAAATAATAATAATAATAATAATAATAATAATAATAATAATAATAATAATAATATAAAATTAACAAGCAGCATCCTAAATTAAATGAAGCACGATCACTTAAAATAACATCCGAAATCTAATTTGTATCTTAACCCTACGTTCGAACTAAAACCCACGAGTATGATATGTTCATACATGCACAAGTACCTTTCAGTATTACACTCATTTCGCTGTCAACTCACTCACTGCACTGGAACTACGACACATTTCATGGAAATTCTACATCTCCAATCGAAAAACCAGGGACTAAACACACTAGAACAATTCGAAATATACAGACACACAAAAACACACCCGCATCAAATCCTCAACATACAACTCAATTTCAGAACACACACACTTCTTGACTCCACATTATACTACACAAACACACCCTCACAGGAAACGTAATCAGAAGACGCGAAAACCATCCAGTTCTGAGGATAGCCTACAACAGGCTGAAAGTGTTCATCAAGGTAATCTAGTAATTAACACGTGAAAGCATACATAAACTCTATATTTCGAACTATAAAAATGAGTATGACAACAAGGTAAAATTCCATGAAAAACTTATTTTGTCATTTTCCGTAAATTATGTTTTATGGACATGCAACCTTTGTATTCTTACCAATTGATATATTACTTACTTACTGGCTTTTAAGGAACCCGGAGGTTCACTGCCGCCCTCACATAAGCCCACCATCGGTTCCAGTCCTGAGCAAGATTAATCCAGTCCCTACCATCATATCCCAACTCACTCAAATCCATTTGAATATTACACTCACATCTACGTCTCGGCCTCCTCAAAGGTCTTTTTCCCTCAGGTCTCCCAACTAACACTCTATACGCATTTCTGGATTCACCCATACGTGATAGCCTATATGTCCCCGCCATCTCAAATATCTGGATTTAATGTTCCTAATTATGTCAGGTGAAGAATAAAATGGGTGTAGTTCTGAGTCGTGTAACTTTCTCCATTCTCCTGAAATGTCATCCCTCTTAGCCCCAAATATTTTCCTAAGCACCTTATTCTCGAACACCATTAACCTCTGTTCCTCTCTCAAAGTAAGAGTCCAAGTTTCACAACCATAAAGAACAACCGGTAATATAACTGTTTTATAAATTCTAACTTTCAGATTTTTTGACAGCAGACTGGATGATAAAAGCTTCTCAACCGAATAATAACATGCATTTCCCATATTTATTCTGCGTTTAATTTCCTCTCGGCTGTCATTTATATTTGTTACTGTTACTCCAAGGTATTTGAATTTTGCTAACTCTTCAAAGGATAAATTTCCATTTTTCATATTTCCATTTCGTAGGGTATGTTCTAATCACGAGGAACAATCATATAGGCTACTTTATCTTTTCGGGATTTTTTTTTCCAAACCTACCTCATTCCTTGCTTCCAGTAAAATTGCCGTGTTTTCCCTAATCGTTTGTGGATCTTCTCCTAACTCATTCACGTCATCCGCATAGACAAGCAGCTGATGTAACCCGTTCGATTCCAAACCCTCTCTCTTATCCTGAACTTTCCTAATGGCATATTCTAGAGCAAAGTTAAAAAGTAAAAGTGACCCATCGATATGCTTCCTCAAAATTTTTCGTATAGCTTTTGAGGTTCGCATCTATGGTTGAAGCACTAACTCATCTTGTCCATCCAGATGTCCCGAGTTCGATCCCCTGCCAGGTTCGGGAGGAATTTGTATTGGACAAAACAAACGTTGCAGAGAGTTTTTCTTCGGTTCTCCGTTTACTTTTTCCATTCCACCAACTATTTCCACCTTCCTCTCATTTTATATATGATCTGTAATTGTTAAAAAAAAGAATAGAGTGTAGTATTCCGGTAGTATAGACTTCAAACTCTGATATAAGAAGGGCTTGGAGTTTCCGGCCATAGGGCTTATCAGGTACTCGTCTGAGATAGGATCTGGTTCTGTCCGGACGGAGGCAGGATGGCCCACATGTCAGCTTCGGATTCACGAGTGTCACTCAGGCCATCACCTCATATATAGAGTGCACAATGGCCCAATGTAAGCCAAGTGCAAGGATCTGTCCCATGTCCATCCTTCGAAAAATCATGCTGGCCTAGCCATCGAGGTGCTTTATTTTCATATGCACTATATTAAGATAAGAGATTCTATAAAACAGATTAAGTTACTAATTATTTAGAGACACTTTCTCTTCCTTATGGACCAGTAATTTATCGAATAATCATCTTGTCGAAAATAGTAGTTTTAAAAATAAAAACTTAAAATATATTAGTCTCTTTCAAAAACACCTTACGATCGCTTATGGAACCAAATCAAGTGAAAAACAAAATTTGTTTTCGTTTCGAAAACATTTCTAGGAAACTTTCAAAAACATGTACTAAGACACTTATCCGTTACAACAGGGTGCGTTCATAAACTGTTACTCCTTCCTCCGACTTAATTCTATCCGTTCATAAAACGAAATTTCAATAACAGAGTATTCTGTCAGTAGTTCACACGTCAGAGACGTTACTCTTTGAGTTAACTCTTTCTATACCGCGTAAAGAGGTGGGTAGATTTGACTCGTGCACAGATTTATATTGCACTTTTATGAAGCAATAATTTTCAGTTTTGATTACTGAAATACAAATTGCAACGGGGCAGTATCTAGCCTGAAAATGATAGCAAATTTAGCAGCTGTTCGTTCCGTTCCCGGCAGATCTCTCGACGGTACCCGGTGAAGACATCGCTGCCAGGAGATTGAAACTTTAGTACACGTCTTGGGATTCTGTGAACAGGGATTGCTTTTGAGGAACTCTAGACATCATCTTGTAAGATCCAAAATTGCCGCCGCATTAAGAAATAAGGGCTGGATAGTAGAAGAAGAAATCTCCTGTCTATCTGAAAATGGGCCAACGAGACGAGTAGATATTTTAGCGTACAATGCTGACACTAAACAGGGCATCATTGTGGACCCCACGATACGTTTTGAAGTGGAATGTCATCAGTCAGCCGAGGTCCACCTTGAGAATAAGTCGATCTATGAGCCTACAGTCAACTATTTCAAGCTGAAATATGCCTTAATTCACGTTGAGGTATTCGGCTTGCTCATAGGTGCTCGAGGGACTATACCAGCTTTTTCGAAGAATTTCGACGGCAGTTTGCTCTGGCAAAATCTCTGAGGGATGACATTGTGATAATTGTGTTAAAAAATCCTGCCAAATCCTGATTAATCACATGGTGCCACATTAATAGCAATTGTAATTTTTCACGTCCTTTTCTTTGTTTCCCTTCTTTAAAATTTAATATCTATGTTTACATATGTATAATAATTTTTTGAGCAGAGCATATACTGAGTCCCTAAGGGCTACCCTCAATGGGGGGCAGTTTATTATTATTATTATTATTATTATTATTATTATTTTATTATAGGCGAAAAAGAAAATACTATTTCCATCAACGAAGGTTTATGTTGTCGTTGTATAGTCAACTGTACGAAGACAGGTCTGAACCTCACAAGTGATACCAAGAAGGCACCACTTATGAGGCAACTAGGCCAGGAGAAAATGGAGTAGGATCGGCAGTTTCTTTCCCCCTCCATTGCGTATGTCGCCGATTAGCTACATATTACACTAATCAGACTTCAGATACATACAAAAAATTGTTCTTCCAGATAAATAGATGTACAGTAGTGGCAAAAAACCGGACCGCCCCTTGTAGCTGATTTCAGAACCTTGTTCACTCCACAGCACGATAGACTGGTAACTAAGACTTTCGTGGTTCGAATCTTGCCTGGAAAGGAAACTTTTTTTGTACCTTATTCAAATTTATTCCCAATTTTTTTTTTTTTTGCTGGTAAAATTCATGTTCTGGGAATAGTAAGTTGCAATCGCTACAATCGAAAAGTACTGGGAATAAATTTGAATAAGGGGGGAAAAAAAAAAAGTTTCCAACCACGAAAGTCTTAGTTACCAGTGTATCGTGCTCTGGAGTGAACAAGGTTCTGAAATCAGCTACAAGGGTCGGTCCGGTTTTTTTGCCACTACCGTACATATAAGTCAGAACCTCAATCAGAGGTTAAGGTTTATGTAATGTGCTCAATTTTAATTAATTTACCATAATGACGGTATAATATAAAATGTAACAAAATTTAAAATGTTGATATTTTCATTATTATTCAGTTACGTAATTATTTATTTTAGGTTCCATGTCAAATATGATCAGCACTAATAACACGATCAGTACAGGTTCGGTTGCTGAAAACTAGAAGACTGTAAAACAGTTAGGATTGTTTGTCCGATAACGCACTATGCAACTGACTGAAGAACACAAAAACAGACAACCAATTCAATTCATCAACAGTCAGAAATGAAATGGAATGGAAAGGAGTATCAGGAACCTTAGTATCAAGTGGATCCAATTATTATACAAATAATTATTTCGGAATATGTATGATAAGAACTTTCTTGTGTTAAATTTTTAACGTACCTTGTTAACATGTTTCGACCTATTTTCCATCATCTTCGGAACTGGTCGTTGTTGGTCTTGGCGCCTCTTGTTTGCTGTGTGGGTGCGTTCGTAGTGTAGAGTCAAAGAGTGTACGTGTTTTGAAATTGATTGTGTGTTGAGAATATCGTTGGGGTGTGTTTTCGTGTGTCTGTATATTTCATATTGTTCTAGTGCATACCTGCACAAATAGCTGTGTTTCCCGCTCGCCGAAACAGAGGAAGATACGTCAGAATGACATAGACTTGCTATAGGTAGAGGAGAGGGAAACGACCACTCAGTTATCTAGTGGAATGCAGTGTGTAGGCCTATTCTCAGTAACTGTTTCACGTTGCTTACCTACTGCTACAGTACAGTATGGAGGAATCTAAAAGACGGAAACATTTAATATTTAACGATTTACAGCTCGAACTTATTGATCTTCAATGTGACCTAAGGGCCAAAGATCGTTTGAATAATACTACTAGCCTGGTTGAGTTTTACAAGACTAAACATTAGCAATATATCCACGACTACACAGGCTGGCTGTGAAAATGATTGCTATGTTTGGCTCAACATTTATGTTTGTGAGCAACTGTTTTCTATAATCAACTTTAATAAAGGCAGACATCGAACATCTGTAACTGATGTTTCATTACGATCAGTAGGCTACTGTTCCTTTTAGCTGCCAACAGCATAAAACCTCGTTTTGATGTACTGATAAATAAAAATATAACAAAATGATATTGTACATTTAAGTAGCTATAGGATTTCTATTATTTCTGTAAAATAAATATTTCTTTATTAATTAATAATAGTCCAAGATAGTTTTGCAAACACTGAACCGGAATTCATTTCATAAGCACTCGTAATAGTACTTCCTTTTGTGTACATTTTGTACGAGATCACCCCTTCTTCCAGTCCACTATTATGCAGAGCGCAGCTAATATCTGCATTCGCTCATGAGCTGTGAGCCGGCTCGAAGAGCGCAAACCTTGTGCAGGCCTGTTCTAGTGTGTTGAGTTTCTGGCTTTTTGGTTGGATGTGCAGTATTTCCATCTGTGTTGATGTCTCTGTGGGTGTGGTTGGCATTTGTGATGTGTTCTGCATATGTGGAGATGTTTTGTAATTTTGTTATGGCTGTGATGTGTTCTTTGTAACGTGTTTGAAATGATCTGCCTGTCTGTCTTATGTAGAAGTTGTTGCACAAACAACACAGCACAAACAAACAAATGCAACCACACAGGTGTATACAAACTCAAATGTAACACCTGCAACAGGTTCTACATAGGACAGACAGGCAGATCATTTCAAACACGTTACAAAGAACACATCACAGCCATAACAAAATTACAAAACACCTCCACATATGCAGAACACATCACAAATGCTAACCACACCTACAGAGACATCAACACAGACATGGAAATACTGCACATGCAACCAAAAAGCTAGAAACTCAACACACTAGAACAATATGAAATATAGACACACGAAAACACACCCCAACGATATTCTCAACACACAACTCAATTTCAAAACACATACACTCTTTGACTCTACACTACGAACGCACCCACACAGGAAACAAGAGGCGCCAAGACCAACAACGACCAGTTCCCAAGATGACCCAATATAGGTCGATACATGTTAACAAGGTATGTTAAAAATTTAACACAAAGTTCTTATCATACATATTCCGAAGTGATACAGTGTTAAAAGTTGTGTAATCAAGATTTATAAATAATTATTAATTAATTATGTCACGAAGATCGTAGATCAGTCAATGACGTCATTGTTTTTATCTAGCCAAGGCTTGAATAATAGGCCTATTGTAACAAATATGGACGGATGAAGGAGACGCAGAAGGATAAGAAAATGAAGATGAAATTTACTGGAAGAAGTGAAATGGAACTGTTGCTGGGATTGTGTGGTTCAGTGATTCAAAGGTAACTACGGCATGGTGACATAACAGCAACATATAACAATGCAATGAATCTTTAACATTGGTACAGACGTTTATAAAGTGATAATAACTTTATTACCAACACATTGTCACAAGTCCAAAGACTACTAAAAGGTACAGAGAATATATTTAACACATCCAACTTAACTATATACAGTGCAACAAACATTAGAAGATAAAAGATATATCTTGCAAGAAGGTTTACAACACCATACTGAAACAAGTGGTGCTATATAAAAATGTTTTTATTTATCGTTTATCACTTTACATGACAGAGAAAATTGATGTAAACTCTGTGTGATTATTGATTTATTACGATGTTTTCTTTATAAAAGTTGTCAGTCTTCATTGTTTGCAGTAAAGGTAGAGTATTGAAATTTTAGTTTTATAGGGCATTCATGGTAAAAAAAAAAAACATACAAGAAATACAATATCCATATAACTATAAACTAAATGAGTGAAAAAGTAACGACAAGAAATCATTCTCGATTTCTTTTGAGTTGTACAAAGTTACAATACTGAATTGTTGTGAGCAGTCGGTAGAAAAGGAATGGAAATAAAAAATATATAGCGAAGAGCTGCCTGTCTTATACGTTATGGTAAATCCTAACTTATTATCTATATTACTTAACTTAAATAATGATGGTTCATAGGTGGAGGATTACTGAAGTGCTTTCAGAAGGTACTTTCCTGTTTTCCCTCATTTGATGTCCTTTGGACCAATTTTAGAGCCTATAAAAATACAGCTTTTGGCAAGAGTCCAAACGTTGGCGTATTTATCTGTCATTTGTGAAATATAAAAATATATGTATTTCTTTTCATTTCAAATTATGGCAGTGAATGAAGCTGGATACCCATAGTGAAATGATCCGTCACTTTAAAGACAATACACAGTTTCTCGTTTTTTTTTTTTAAGATGTTTAAAATTTTTGCTAACTTCACAGTGTGGTAGAAATTATAGGCTAGTTTATGTAGTATTTAATTTTAACTATGAAATTACTAGCCACAGAATGTCATAACCTGAATTAAAATAATTGTATCTTAAATTTTATATTAAATTGAAATAATAATATAGCCTCTGTAAGCTTCTCGAAAATAATAAACTCAGAGTATATTTATTTCATTTTTCGTACCACACAGTTTTTTTGTGAATGTTTATTCAGATAGCTAAATTTTATTTAGAAGATCGGATCTCCAATACATTAAAAGAGTCCTGTTTTACAGTTAAAATAATTTAACATGTTTTACACGTCAATATGTGTATGGATCTTCAGGTGTGAAAAGATAGAAAGGATGTAAAAGATTATCTCTCTAAGATGACCAAAATGCATGCAGATCAACCCAGGAAGAACCAACCTAATAATATTGGGTGGTAGGCATAAAGTTATAGGTTATAGTATTACCTTTTGCTTTTACTGTAGAAAATTCTTGAAGTAGAAATATATACGTCGTTTTCTATGCATAAACCTCATACTACTATTACGAAGTATGTACTACGCGGCAGTAGTATAAACTATCGAGAGTATTCGATTATTAATCGATTATCGACAGTACTTCTGGTTTATCCGCTAAGATTGGTTAGTTTTCGCCTTCCATGTATTTATAATAAATTTTTGGTTGGTGAAATTGATTTCCGTCCTTAAAATTTAGTTGATTTAACAAGAAAATGGAAAATTTCAACGAAGTAGGAAGTGTAAAGAGAGAGATATGGAGAACAACTGTTGTTTGTTAATCTACTAAAAGAATACCCAGCATTACTGAACAAATTACAAACTCCTGTCGTAAGAAGTAACAAAGAAAAAGCCATCCAGGTTATGAACGTTGAGATCAAAGTTTACAGCGGTAAAAAATTGACGAAAAGCGAGTTATGAAGAAAATAAATAACATGAAAAGTAAGTAAAGTAAAAATAGGACGGATCCAAAACGTTACTCCTTAAATTAAGGTGTAACCTAAATATTGTAGGCACACGGAGTTTTTTCACGTAAATTAAATGTACCGGTATTATAATGTACCTACATGATAGAATCATTTTGCTAAAAATGCATTATTTTTAATAATAACAAAAATAAATTAACAGAATTTCAGTTAAGTTATCTCAAAATCATCATTTGAGTAGTCCATTACAAAAACTGATCATATGACATTTTTTATTTATAAAATCTAAGATAACACTTCTTATAATCGCGTTCTGATGGTTCTTGTCTTTTCTTGTAGGATTTTCTAGCGTAAATTTAGATAATTTCTGCTATTTTAAACTGTACAAACGCTTATGCTAAGCTAAAAAAGTCCCAGACAGGGAAAACTACGAATGTTCTTAGTTTATACTTAGAAGTATAAGTATATACGTCTTGTTATGCATAAAAATAGTAGTTTATACTACCAATTCTAGCATAAACTTAACACGGCCTTCTAGATCAACTTTCTGCTACGCAGGAAAGAGTTTTTATACATAAAGATCGTAGTATATACTACGAAAACCTTAGCAACAGCACACGTCTTGTTATGCATACAAATAGTAGTTTATACTACCAATTCTAGCATAAACTTAACACGGCCTTCTAGATCAACAGCATATGTCTAGCAACAGCATACGTCTTGTTATGCATACAAATAGTAGTTTATACTACCAATTCTAGCATTAACTAAACACGGCCTTCTAGATCAACTTTCTGCTACGCACGAAAGAATTTACTATGAGTTTTTATACATAAAGATCGTAGTATATACTACGAAAACCTTAGCAACAGCATAAACTTTAACTTAATGCATACCACCCATATCGAAATTAATTTCGTTGAACTGAGTTCCTAAACATGATATCTGCAGTGACAGATCAAATATTTGTTTACTTTTTATGTTTTACCAGGAATGTTTGCGAACTTAAGCTGAGGAGACGTCGTACTATCACACATATGTTGCCTGCAAATTACATTTCTGTTGCGTGTCTGGAAGGCTGTGTGAAAGACGACGTTTAGGCGACAGAGAAAGGATGGGAAAAGGACGCGATCTGACGTATTGCACCGCTTCACTCCAATCACAAAGACAGAACAGCAAGAGAAATGTCCTTAAAACTAAGAGCTCCGCTAGTTCCTAGGCCTGTTCCTCAGGGGCAGAGGAACGGCTCCGGGGGGCAGATTGATGGGCTCGTCGCCGTTCGCCCTCTGCTGGGGGCGGTTGCTGCGTGGGGGTGGATTGGGGATGTTCTGCTCTCCGTCCTGCTCCAGCTCGTCCGGCAGGGGCGCCTGTGTTGTGGGCACCTCGCAGTCCTCGGTGGGTGGCACGACGCATCTCAGGGAGCGGCGGTCGAAGACCAACATGGCGGGGCAGCGCTGCAGCCGTGGGTATCCGCCCTGGCACTGCCAGTACCGGTTGCACGATTTGCCCAGGGGCACGTTGCCGTTGGCGTCATCGTTGCAAAGTGCTGGGAAACGAATGCACCCTTATTACTGGCATAATGCAAGTCCAATGCTTCACAATGCTGAGAAAGATTTCAATTTTCTTTTTGGTTATTTAGCGACGCTGTACCAACTATGAGATTATTCAGCGTCGATGGAATTGGTGATAGCGAGATTATATTAGGCGGGATGAGGTCGAGAATTCGCCAAAGGTTATCTGACATTGGGGAAAACCTCGGAAAAAACAACCAGATAATCAGCCCAAACGGGAATCAAACCCGTCCCCGAGCGCAACTCCGTAACGGCAGGCAATCACCTTAGCCGACTAAGCTACGCAGGTGGCTAAGAGTTCAAAGTTTATTCCAAGACTTCAGATATGGTGACTGAGAACACAACACACCAGATGTGGGTTCTCGAGTATTTTTTTCGAAACAGAATGTTTTGAGGACACTATTTATAATTCTGTTTTGTGTGGCGCTGCATTCTGGATTTTAAGGGGAGGCACAGGAGAAATTTTCGAACAAAACTAAAGAAAAAATGAAAATTTGTTTTTTTCCATTTTTATTATCTTTATTTTCATATTCCGATGTTAGTTTTTTATTTTGTGCCCTTGAAATTAAAACCAAGATAACTGTATTACTATATTATTCCCATAATAAACTAATACTTATCATTATTTATATACCTTCTCTGAACATATAAATAAAAAGAAATATTGAAAATTTCTTACAATATGGTGCATGGAGCATTTTATATCAAACGATATACAGTTTTATAAAATTATTAATATTTACAGAACTATTGTACTTAGAAAGTTGAAACTTGGTATGTCCATTACTGATAACCAGGGAACGGATTTATATGGACTAAAAATATATGAAATATGTAAATATATATGTAGTTATTTTTACCAAAATATGGAATTAAATATGGATTTTTACCAAAATATGGAATTAAATATGGACTTAAAATTATAAAAAAAATGACTATGTACGTTAAATATTGGTACATTTTAATCAAACTAAACAAAAAATATAATGGACGTACCTTATCTTCCAATGTAGTTTCAACAAAACACAATTTTTATTGTCTGTTACCATAACAATAGGTTACAAACATTTCTTTCAAGTGCTGAAAAGTGAATCTTCTTCTATTGTCTCTGAGGATAGATTTATACTGACTAAAAGAGCGTTCGACGTCACAAGAAGTAACTGGTACATAATTCAATTTCACAATGTCTGCTGGGGATAAGTCCAAGTTAATCTTCACTGTTGATTCACCACTCATCACAGCAACAACCTTTTGTAGTTCTTCATATCCAGGGTTTTTGAAAGTACAGTGTCCACCTTAGCTCTTACTGCATCTGCAACTTTACCTCTACCACGATTCAGTTGTTCCACAGTACTATTTATAATTTCAAAACTTTCAGATAGTGAAAGGTGCCTATTTTGGAGACTTTTGAGCGTTTTTATGATGCATGAAAATGTATGCTGAATGTGAGCTAAGTCATTCTTCACACTTATGTCACAGGTAACTGTTTTCGCAGTATCAATTGAGACTGCATCTTCAGAGTCCAATTCAAGGAGAACATTGTTAATAGAGTCTATATGTTCGGCATAATATTCAACTGCTTCTAGCCATGTACCCCATCTAGTTAAAATTGGCTTTGGTGGCAATGGAATTTCAGGGTACATTTCTTTCAACACGTTAACTCTACTGGGAGCTTTGAGAAATACTTTTTCACTGATGAAATCAACAAATCTACTTTAGGGAAATTGTCTCTGACCACTTCTGCCACACGATGAAATGCATGCGCCACACAAGTAAAATGAGTCAATTTAGGATATACAACAGATAATGCTTGTCCAGCTTTGACCATATAGGGGCAGCATCGCTAATAAAGAATAACACATTATCGTACATAATACCCTTTGGCCACAGGATACCCATAGCTTCGTTGAACAGTTTAACTATAGTTTTGTTATTGCACTTTTCTAGAACATCACAATGTAAAAGAATTCGTTCAGAATATTGTTCACTTAACAAACCGATAACTACATTACCAACAAGTCTACCTTCTTTGTCGGGAGTCTCATCAATGGAAACCCAAATTGAACTATCTTTAATTTCATCTCTTATCTTCTGTATTGTCTCATCGTAGATGGATGGAGCATACGTCTTCCTAAGTGTTGACTCATCCGGGATTGTATGTTGAGTATATTTTTCAAGGAATTCCCTGAAGACCTTATTCTTTAGTTTGTAGAGAGGAATATCAGCAGAGATGAGAGAACGGCACAGGTCGATGTTAAACTCAGATCTTACATTCGATGTTGTTGGTTGTGTTAAAAACAATTGTCTCTGCTTGGAATTTAGTTGTTTGTTGGCCTGATGTTTACTAGTTGTAATGTGTTGTTGCACCAGGAACTTTTGTGTAGATGATACTGCACACTGACACAAATTACAAAATAATATTTTATTGTCAGTTGATAAACCATCTTCTTTAAATTCTGAAATGTAACTTGTTAGTTTTGATTTTAAATTGACTGAATGACGTACTTTTGGCATATTTACCGTCTTTATAGTATGATTTACAAAACTGAACCTATGTGTACTCTGACTGGCATTTAACTGTTGAGCTGCACAACTGAAGTCTGTTAAAAATTTTAAATTAAATTAATACAGTTTTGTAACTTACTTTCCCATTGTTGATAGGACTGCTAATTTTCAAATAACTCTGATGTTAAAGGGATTACTGAACATGTGTTTAAATCTCTATTGTTGAAATGTATTTTTAAAAGTTAATGGAATTTTGTTTTGTTTTATTGTTAAACCTAATATAATATGGACTGTTTTATATGAAATATGGAAAATATATGGAAATTAACGAAAATATGTACTAAACTCTAAAATATGGAAAATATGGAAAATAAAAGTAGGATTTTTCAACCCTACACATTGTGAAACATAAAGATAATGCAAAATATAAATTATATTAGCTTTATAAGTAAATATGTATTTACATATAAATCCTTTCCCTGCTGATAACATACTTAGTATCCATGATCAATTTCAAACAAATCGGATACATTTTGTGGATTTTGAAATATTCACCTCTGCCTCCCCTTAATAATAATAATAATAATAATAATAATAATAATAATAATAATAATAATAATAATAATAATAATAATAATAATAATAATAATAAGAAACTATAGAGAACAATTTGTGACAAAATTCAAAATACAAACGTCAGAATCAGAAAATAAAAATAGATGTCTATAAAAAACTAAATGCATATTTATTAACAACAAAATAATAGAATTGTCACTGAAATTTTAAAAAATATATATATATATAAGTAATGTCACTAATTTCAGGTGGTTATTCTTTGACATATTTAAAAAAATGTTTAATACAATTTTTTTGCTCGTTTTTTCTTCCGTTTCGAGATAAAAATAGTTTTATATGAAACAGTTCATAGCGTGTTTTGTTAAAGGCATCAACCCAATTCACAATATGATCAGTTAAGTTAAGAGAGCAGGCTATTATGATAATAAATGATTGAAAAATTTTGGTTTTGTCTCTTAAGTATGCAGAAATTTGATCCGAACAAATGTAACATTTTGCAATTCCCATGCAGAGCGAAAAGTTACATTTGTTCGTATCAAATTTCTGCACTTTTAAAGGACAAAGCTAAAATTCTTTCAATCATTTATTATCATAATACACTGCTCTCTTAAATTTACTGAGCATATCGGAAAGTAATTCAGTAGTTTTCCCAATCACGTAAAATAATTTTTTTCCGAAAAAATGAAACAAAAACGAGCAAAATTGTATTAAACATTTTTTTTTTGCTTAAAATATTTCAAGGTAAGTAGGTATTAAAATAATGAATGGTGATCGTTTTGGGTTAACAGTGGTTAAGTATGAACCTAAATAAAAAGGAAATATCAGAAGGCAAAAGAAAATAAAGCGTCAACAATTTTAACTGGAATAAAATGCTTAATTCATGTAAGCAATTAAAGACCTCCCTGGAAGAAGGATGTAACAGCAAATTATTGAAATATGTTACTTAGGTGGAAAACTGCTGTAAGCAGTACAAACCCCTTAAAGAAATGAGTAGTTAATTTTTTCTCTAGTAATTCGAAGAAATTCATTTTAGTGTATGGTATTTCTCTAGTAAGGTATTATGACTAAACAAGAGTTTTGGTACAGGTAGGACTATTCCCTTGTCCCACTAACTGTGCTGTGCAAACCTTTGGGCCCTCCTCAGTAAACGAAAAAAAGACCTTGTATTTCGAACACTTAGCACTTATTAGAAATACTACCAGTAGTCTGTCTGTCTACTTGAGCAAGTGGCGTAATGTATGGCGTTTGTTGCTAAAGACATGTGCACTTTCACTACCAATTGGTCTACTTATCAGGCCTAAACACATAATTTCAAATTAGTTACTTTCAATTAAAAATAATAAGAAAGTAGAAACTACTATAAGTATTTTATAATATAATATATAATAAGTATATAATTTATAAGTATACGCTGTTAAAATTTTATCATAAAAATCGTAATAAGCTTGTATTACAGACACACAATTATGACACAAGACGAAATATTAATTCAACATTAGTAGAACCTAAATGTCTCACATCTGCTGGTCTAAAGCATAGCATTAATTTTGGCCCTCGGTTGTACAATGCTTTAACTAAATTACACCCAGAACTTCTAACATGTAACCCACTAACATATAACAGGAAAATTAGAAACGTGTTAATATCTTCAATTTGATTAAATAAATTTATAGCCCATGTGTATGAATTAATCAACCTATATTATATTTGTATTCTATAATTTTGAAATATATAGTCCTACTTTTCACGTGCGATATTATTCTTCTCTATTGTTAATATTATATTATATAATTCCATTGCCGCTGTAAATTAAATTTTAGTTCCTATTTTATTTTACTTATTTATTTTTATTATTATTATCTTTTTATTTCCTATATTTCTCTTATATTAATATTGTATTATATAATTTCTGTGACTGTAATTTTAATTCTATTTCCTATTTTATTTTATATTTTCTTATAGGCCTATTAATATTATATCTGAACTGCGACCGAACACGAGCGCTGCTCATTCGGTCTCAAATTTTGTTAATACTACTGCATCTCCTTTTTTTATCTTGTTTGTATTATTTTATTTCTATTTCTCTTGTTTGTTTGTAATTATATATTCTTTATTCTGTATATTTAAATTTAAATAAAATTAAATTAAATTAAATAAACTAGAATAATTTGAAATGTTCATATGGAAAAGAATGAAGCGTGTGAAATGGACAGACAGAATAAGAAATGAAGCTGTGTTGGAAAGAGTGGGTGAAGAAAGAATGATGCTGAAACTGATCAGGAAGAGAGAAAGGAATTGGCTGGGTCACTGGCTAAGAAGAATTGCCTACTGAAGAATGCACTGGAAGGAATAGTGAACGGGAGAAAAGTTGAGGGCAGAAAAAGACATCAGATGATAGGTGACATTAAGATATATAAATGTGGTTCAGGTAGTACAGGGGTTTCCTCCGAGAGCTCCTGTTCCCTTGTGGCATCCCAACAAAAAATATCCACCACCATCTCATCTCATCGCGGGTGTAGCGTAGACCAGCCTCCTGTGGCGCACCCTGGGCAACGACTCTGTCGGTAAAGTTGTCTACACAACTGGCTTCATATGGGTGAATGACGAAAAGTGAAGTACCCGCTACTAGTAAAAGGAGTAGGGGAAACTAGGCAAATTTGGCAATATTCTTGTATTTCTTCTATTGCCAAATTTCCTCCAGAGTTTTAAGAAGTTCAATGACACAATCACAGAGTCCAACATCTGACTGTACTTTTAGTTTTCGTTTCATCCGAATCCGCGCATTATAGTGGCAGATATTGTTACAAATAGAAAGAAGTGTTGAATACTTCCTTTTGACGTGGTGGTTGTGTGGACGTGTGTATACAAAGATGGAAGAAAAGTGTTTTTCATTACCTACGTTTGTTTGTGCATTACATATCAAAAGCTGAGATTCCATATTATAAGGTAAGTCATTTATATAATTAATATCTTCTGTTAATAACTCATCAGGCCTTAGCTCGTTTTATCGTCTTCTTCTTAGCAAAAAATGTCTTCTCCAGGGTAATGTGAATCAGCCATTTTCCTTTATAGCGATATATTGCTGCTCTCTTTGAACAAGAATGTGTACTCGATGGTAAAATTTAAGAATAGGGACGTATGAGGGATTTTTACAGACTTCAATGCAGCACTGTGTGTGGTGTGTTGCAGATATGCCAAGGGAACGAGGACATTATTCTGAAAAATATTCCAAAGTTGATTTGCGGGCTGCGGTTGGGAGTGCTTTGAAAGTTAGATGGTCGACTTCTAAGAAGTACAATGTGCCCTTTAACAACTTAAAGAGGTTTCTGTATGCATTCTCAGGAACCGATGACGTTGTCATTCCCAAGAAAGGAAGACCCCTAGCTCTAACCGTTGAGGAAGAGCAAAAACTGGTGATATATGTAATCAAAATGCAAGAACTTGGTTTTGGGCTATCGACAACAGAAATTAGAAGACTACCCTTCAATATAATTAATAAGAGTGGTCGGAAAAATCCATTGAATTTTTTTTCTTGCCTTTGTTTTGTGTTTATGGTATTTAATGATTTCTTGTCCCAGTAAATTAAGTCTTATAAACCTTGTACCATTGTTTTATTTTGAAAATTTTACTTTTTAATCGTATTGCCAAATTACCCCTTTACTATTGCCAATTTATCCTGATGAAGTACCAAATCTGGAAACATGTCATTTGTTATTTATTAGTATGTTATGTGTAAAGTAATTCAGATTTGTAGAATTTTCTTTCAGAGGTTTATTGGGATTTAACGTTTAAACACATTCCATAATAGAGAATATTTAATATCAGAATATGTAACTACAAACTGTGTCGAAATATAAAATATTGCCAAATTAGACGAGTCTCCCTATATGGATCATATGTGTTGATTAAGAGAAAGGCGGAAAATAGGAAAAACTGGAGAATGCAGTGAAAGACCTGACATGGGACAGAACACTATGGATGAATTAACAATAAAGTGCTGTCGGATTATTTCAGAATTGAAACATGTTTCAGTCGTTTATAATATTGTTCTGAACTGCACTTACTTAAAAATACAGCCTACAAATTTAATTTGGATTACCGATAGACCTATATAAAAATAGAGGAAGAAATAGCATTACAACGATTTCAAATGATTCGTCACAATATGTTATGGCTGCTCAGCGGTTTAAAATGAACCATTAATTTTGAAGTAGCAGTTAAAATATTCGAAACGTATAAGTTATTTATATTTTAATCGGCTATTTAACGACGCTGTATCAAATACTAGGTTCTGATTGAATTTCATACATAAAACAATCAGACAACATATGCTTGACAACCTAAATGTCCACAACTGTAGCATATAATCATAGCAGCAACTCCGGTTCAAGGCTCTATAACAATATAACAGCTAAATTTCCAAACATTCAATTTGCCAATGCTCCTTATTCTAAAAAAAATCAGTAAAACTTTATTGTTTAGAGAGGCACATATAAAGTTGCAATTACTGTAATAGCCTATCTGTGCTTTTCTTTGTCTCTTTTTACATTTTAGTTTTTCTTAATTAATTAAATACTTTTGTTTTAAAATTTTGTGGAATGCTCCCTGAGCACAAGTATGTACTCTTCCTGGGGGTGCTAGAGTGATTTTCATATATAAAAACAATATATATTTCTATTCTGGTCCGGCGCCGTGGCGTCGTGGTCTAAGGCATCTGCCTAGGACTCGCGTTACGAAATGCGCGCTGGTTCGAGTCCTCATGGGGGAAGAAATTTTCTCATGAAATTTCGGCCAGTGTATGGGACCGGTGCCCACCCAGCATCGTGATGCACTTGGGGAGCTACGATAGGTAGCGAAATCCGGTTGCGAATGCCAGCTATAACGGCTGGGGGATCATCGTGCTAACAACACGATATCTCCATTCTCGTTAGATGATCGTCCGCCTCTGCTTCGGCATGTGGGCGTGAGGCCAGCAGCCGGCTAGTCGGTCTAGACCCTTCACGGGCTGTAGCACCACGGATTATATATTTATTATTATTATTATATCTTTATTCTATTAATAAAATAATAATAATAATAATATTATTATTTTATTATTACTATTATTATTATTATTATTATTATTATTATTATTGTTATTAAGCTCATAAAAAATGTGTGTTAAAATTTAGGAGGGGGTTGAACATTTGGTAAATTTAGTGAAAATGGGATAAAATGTATGAAGAGAAAATATTGTTTTTAATTTCCCTCCAGTGCTGCCTAGATCGTCATCATATCTCTCCTTGTGTCAGAGCAGTGTACTATGTCACATATTGCTCATAGGAATGGAATGTTTCTTCTTGCTGCATTTTAATACTTTTTCACTAAAAAAAATTATGATTTATTTAACGACGCTCGCAACTGCAGAGGTTATATATATTTTTTTTTCACTAAATTTCGCAAATATTCACTCCTCCCAAAATTTTAACACACTTTTTATGAGTTCTAGCAACAAGGATCTGATTGCTACCCGATAGACCTACTTATATAAAAAAACCCTCAGAAACTTAGCTCAAGCCGTTTTTTTAAGTTATAATTTTTTGTCCTATGAATGACGTTTTTTTAAGGATGTCTTAAATTATAAACAATATCATAAAGTTTGAGTGGATAGAGCTAGTGGTTTTTACTAAAAATTAGCATTCCTACAGTACTTTCAGATCCAAAGCGTGTAATAGCGTGTAAGAGGGTCTTAGACTAGAAATGTTTAGCTTAAATGTATGGTAGTTCTATTAATAAGTATGTGGATGTAATTATTTGACTTATTTGAACTGTTGTATCAGTGAAGCGAGGTGAGTCAGTGAAGTTATGGTTTTACAGTGCAGTGAATAGTTCCGTTCAGTGATAATTTATAGCGTCAATGAGCTGTGTTCTATAGTGTCAGTGAAATGTGTTATAGAGTGTCAGTGAAATGTGTCCTAAAGTGTTAGTGAAATGCGTCATAGTGCCACTACAGTGAGTGAGATGAGAGTAAAGTGAAAGACTATTGAAACTTATGTAGGGCCTATACATATGTAGGTTATATTCTAAAATTAGGTATTTTATGTTTTATTATTAATTGTAATTATTGTGTTAAATTGTATTGTGTATTGTATAATTGTATTGTGTATTGTAAATTTTATTGTGTATTGTTTATATTGTCTATAGCACTGCCACCGGGTGCTTGCCCACTTGCAGTGTAAATAAATACATACATACAACAGTAAAATGTGTATGTCAGCACAAAGTTTAAGGCCTGGAGCTCATTACCTGTTTTGAATGGATGTCCTTGAATTTTTTTTTGCCGACATTGTATCTACTCTATTTCTATTTGAGCAATGACAACGTGAAACATTTATTCTACAGTATAGTGCCATTTTATTAAAACACATTCACTTTGTATAATTCTTGTCATGCATTACTCCAGACAACTTGAACCTGCAATAATTAAGCATACGGTACAATCTCGTATTTCACTCAAGATTTGCTATCGCTGTGTGTGTTACAGGAACACAGACGGGAAGTGTGCCTGTTCATATTCATGAGTAATGTTACGCAGATGAATTATGGGTCTAGTTTCTAATTACGGTTTTCCTGTATGGCAAAATATTAACAATGAGGTAATAATAGGCGTGTTGGAAATATGAGTACCTTCTAGAAATTTCCTCTTAACGTACAACGCCTCACAAGAAAGGTCAACAACACTTTGTAAGACAGGCCTACTACTTATTCGCTAATTTGCACGATTCAGAAACGGTAAAAGTAAATAATTACAGGAATGAACAAAATACGAGTAAGTTAAATGCACTTTTAACATGAGTTTAATACAGCAATTCCTTTGTTTTTCAGAACTTTGAACATGCATTTATATCAGGCGATTGTTAAGATGGCCATGACTAGACCATGATAATCACGTGACTCCGATTCGTGCCGAAGCTTGACTGAATCATTAGAGACGAAATGATTTCATTAATTGAGGTTATGCAACAGAATAATTTACAAACTTACAAAATGGGTAGAAAAATGAAATAAAGTTAATGTGGTACTAGGCCTATATAGATGGATCATGTTTTAAGAAAATTAATTTCCTGCAAATTAAAAACAAATTATTTTAGAATTTCTCATAAATATCACTAACGCGTAAGCTTAAATTTTAATTTTCATAAATATTAAATTCTAATTTTTTCAATATATGGATCAATGAAAACATTACACATTTTCGTACTACATAAAAACAAATGAACACTTTCTCTTAACAATAATCTCATATTTATAGGCCTACAATGAATGACTATTACAGTAGAAACAACGCAGTTCATATGTCTTGTGAATTTTTGCCTTCGTGAATAATCGCCGTCGTTGTCACAGTGACTTAGTAAACAAATGTACAATTTGCTCTCGTCTCTAGGCACTGTAATATGGGAAGAGGTCGCACTATGACGATGATCCATCTAGTGTTTCTACATCGTTTTCCTTAGGAGAAATATTTATAGGAAATTAATAGAGCTGATTATTCATAAAATAACAACTTTGCGTATTATATTTCAGAAATTAAATATAGTTTTAAAACATTTAATCCATATTTATCGGATAAATTCACTATCAAACGTGAAACAAAATCCGTATGTCTAAAGAGGCATACAGCCAGATATTACAGATCTGTGGTACCTTCCTCCAATTTACAAACAATGTATCAATATTTTGAAGATCTTTTGGAACTTCTTTCTTGCAAGACGATATATTGCTAATACATTGTTAGATATTCGACCTAGCTATGATCCACTAAGTATTTGCTGATCTAAAACGACATGCCTGGCTTAGACAGACTAACGATACAGAATGAGCCCTGATTCAATTCCTCACGGGGGGCAAAGTCTGTTTTCGGAACTCAAGCTATAACGACTGGGGAAGTCATCGCATTGATTGAATAATCGTTCACCTCTGCTAAGGCATGTGGTCAAGGGGCCAGCAGTCGGCTGCGGTGACGTGCCAAGGGTTTATAATTTCTTATTCGTCCTGTAGATGTGTAAGAGAAGGTCTGATGGCCTTAACACAGCCAGAATAAATACTCGCAAATATATTATTACTAGTGGCTTGTCCAGCAAATGCTGCAAACTAAGTTCATTAGATGTTCAAATAAACATTTTTCAGATTTATTTTCAATGAAGAATAACAGACATTCTGAAAGCTATTTGTTTCCATAATAATGAAAGATACTCTCTCTCGAGCCAATACTGAAGAGAACCACGCATATAAATATCTACACCACACCGCCATTAAATATATGAAAAAGACCCAACCCCACTGGGTTAATAATTATAAAAATATTTCATTTTTAATAATATTATCATCTTATGTAAGTTTTATAGCTTTCAGTAACATATATTAAGTATATATACTATATAGCCGCCACTCAGTAAAATATAGAAATCAAAATCTAATTTAAGTTATTCTCTACATCTACTTATATCACCCCAAAACGTTTCACTTTCATATCATCAATATAGCATTAATATATATAATCAATTAAAAATAGTCACATCATGGCATGAACTACAATAATATTTCATTTCTAATGGTAATTATGTCATCAAACCACCTCAAGTTTTGTAGTTTTTAATATCCAATACACAGCTGTACCCAGAAAATTACACACCACAGATTCGAACCTGTAAATTATTTTTAGTAAGTTACGTTTTTAATAACCAATTTAATTTGAGCTTTAAATATGTCAGCATTGTTGCAGATCATGGCCTTCGTGTAATATTGTTTACTGTAGTGTGTGTTCTGTTTTATTTTGAAATGCAATTAGCTAGTTTAACTAGTTCTCAAAACTGACGACAGATGGATTCTGAAAAATAGGAAAATTATGTTGAAAAATTGACATTTCACTGAAAACTACTATTTTTCCGAAAAATTTGAGTTCCAAGCTTCAAAATGAGGGGTCATTTATTAAAATCCGTTCAGGCGTTTTCCCGTAATTTCCATTACAAGTTCAAATTATATATATAGATTATATTGATATGTATTCGTATATTTTTTACCGATTCCTCAATATTCCGGATCTGATTTTATTTCTTAACTCTTCAGTTTTTTTCTTTTGTATTTTTTTTTTCGCGTGGAGTCTTGCTATGTACTTTTTTTAAACTTTCACCTTATTGTTTCCATACTTCGTTCCATAATGTCTGACAGGAGACGTAAACATTGCCGACAGAGGAGGAGAGAATATAATTGCTATTCAACCAATGACAGAGGTTTCATTCCACACTTGCCTTGAAGCTGGGCGGCCATAGAATGTTTCATACCGCCTAACTTCAAGATAAGCATGGGAAGAGACCTCTGCAATTGGTTGAATTTCAATATCCCTCTCTCTCTCTGCTGGAAATGTTTACGTCGCCTGTCAGACATTATGGAACTATACTGTTTTCGCTAATGTGAACATAAGCACGTTGCTGTCATACCCGTGATTGGCTTCCAGTCGAAACACTCACAAGACGCAGGAAAATATAGTTCGTATTTAGAAACCACAATCTTGTATTATTTGAAAATAAAAACTTGAATTCAAGTTTTTAAATACGATGAAATATTTAACTTCACTCATATGTAAAACGCTATGTAAAAGAAAAGCTACTTTTATATTTTGTTATGTACTATGAACGCGGATGAATACCAACAGTAATACCGAGGTAGTCTGTTCTTGTAACAAGCTGGCGTCACTTGAGCTCGTAGTTGTTCACGCAAGCACGTGGTACTGAAGTATGGCTTCTGTATCCTCGGTGTGTGTGTTTATTAACCATAAGATTAGAAACCCTCTCCAAAGCGGAGAGAAGCAAATAGTCTTAAATGTATATAATAAGTTATGTGAGTTTTAATTAGAGTAATTACAAAGTAAATGTTTCCTAAGCAAACGAATGCATAGTAGTGAGGTTAGACCTACTTGACGAGGAACGGGAAATGTTTAACATGAAACAGAATGTACAACAGTAGGCGGGAACATGTACTGAGAATCTATGGCGCCAAACAGCGGCCAATGAAGCCTCACTTCAGTCACGTGCTATTGTTTATATTAGGATTTTTCTTACAGCGAAAAGATTATCGGTCTTACTAATAAACCGTGTATAGTTTTATACGAGACTTATACAGAGTTGAGACAGAAAACGTTACTAATAAACCATGCATAAGCGATGGATGCATAAACAGTCTGTAACTATACAATGGGAATTGCTTTGCAGTAGTTATATATACGAAACCCCTTGTTTAAGCGTTGTATATAGAGAAAAAATGGCCGCCCCTCTAAACAGCTGTTCGTATCGACTGTATTTTATGATGATGGATGCCTTGTAACCACAGAAGAACACACCAAAGAGTGCAGAGTAAGTAGAATATTATTGCTGTAACTTGTACTCTTTGACCAAAATATAGTGTGGTAATCGATCAGAGCCAGCTGTACTATCGATTCTTAACACGGCACACTACAGCGCTCTACCGGATGCAATAGAGAACCTCAGATATTCTATTACCTTTCGTAATGAAGTAATGACGAAACTATGACGTAGCTGTGTAACAGTTTTACTGTTATACACAATGTATGTAGTGATTATTAGTAAGGAATTTACACACGGCTTATAAACGAGCTACTCATTGTATAAGTATAAGACAGTTAAACGTCTGTATATAGAGTTTTTTATTAGTAAGACCGTGTAAGTATAGTTATTACTGAAGAGTTATTTCCGTTCTTCTACTCCCTGTCTGCAGCATAAGTGAATATGTTTTAAGATTTAATTATTTAGAGATCTAATCATTGTGCAGTTTTTATCAAAATCTCGCAACACAATATTTCTATGTTTCAATATAATAAAGGGCTGCAATTGAGTCGAAAGGGGGTGTTAGCTACTCACGGTGTTTCTGGCATCCCTCTACATTCTCGGGCCAGTCGCAGGAGTGCGTGTTCTCGTTGTACAACAGTCCCCCGATGCACAGCTGCTCAGTGGCGGTGCCGTTCCAACACGTCCAGTATCTCGTGCAAGAGGTTTCATGCCCGAAGATGCCGTACAGCCAATCGCAGTGCTCAGTGGATATCGGAGGATCTGCAGGCACAAAAAATATGTATTGTTCAGAATTCATTATGAAAAAGTAAATTCCCATTTCTTGGCCACTTTTAGACAGCTGCTTGGGATAAGCATTACAGTTCTGTCAGCAGAATAAACTAGACTACTATACCCTACTGGGCTAGTTCACGTTGAAACAATGATAAGCAATAGGAGAGACTGTACTCGAGACGAGACGAAAATCTGTTTTGAAAACAGATCAGTGTCATGGATAAATATATAATAGGATACGAAACTGCGGTCAGCACCATCTGGCGGCGGGGGGCTAAAATAAGTTGATCAGCATCCAACGTCGTAAGTGGTGAACATTAGAACTACGTGTTGGGTACATTACCCAGAGTTCCCTATTTATCCGTTCGAGATATTGCTCGAAGAGGCAAGATGGCAGCCAGGAACTTGCTAATAAGTGAACATAAAGTGATACTACGTGTGTGTATAAGTAGTGTATGTTAAACAGTGATGTTTATGGACGTTGTAAAAACAGTGTTGTTGAATGTATTGTAAAGTAATAGTAATATAATAAATTGAACTATCTAAGTAGTTCTTGCATACTTTTCCATTGCGCTGTACAATAAATACCCAAAGAATACAATCCTAATTATCTAACTTTCTGCTTTATTATTTTTTGTCTCTGTCTGGTTATATTTTAATTGGGTAGTGTAAAATAGATCGTCTCTTTTATCTTCCTGTTGGCTCCGGTAAGAATTTTCAGTAGAATATGCTGTGAGGAATAAAACTGTAAATGTTTTATTTTAAATTGGGTTAGTTTTGAATGTCGATGAGGGTGGGAGGGTATACTTTCTGCACAGTTTAACATTTTCGTCACCAGGTGCGCTGCTAAATGCATGGAGTAATTACTCTTTTCGCTACTTGGTGCGCTGCTAGATGTAATAACGCCCTCCCCCCAACAGGTGGCAGCAAGATCAATTTCTACAACAGCGCCTCTAGTATGTGTTACGGAAACTGAGTAAGTTTCACATCCTATTATATATTCATCCATGGCAGTGTCTTCAAATAAAAAACAGACTCGAGCAGTAACGAAAGAAGCTATAATTCTGGGATATGATTAACCACCACTCTCGATCATGTGACAAGAGTTGTTTACTGTAAATTTAAATATATTTTTTAATGAATACAGGCAAGCTGATCATTTCTGTTATTATTCATTGTACATTATGAGGCCAACAGATTAAAACCATCACTTGATAGACTCTGGGTTAAAGTAGACAAGATATTTCATACTAGGTGTGAGTAAATTGAAGTTACGTGTTTGTTTTGCACCTTGCAGACATTCTTAGAATTATGTTAAAATTTTATTCCAAGAAACCCAGTCGCATTGTTTAATAATACTTTCACTAAAAGTGCGTAAATATTAAGGCAACTGTTTACCAAATATCGAAACATTTCATTGCTTTTCTGCGGACTTTATGCATCAGAGACAAATGTTATATGTACTCATAGTAATAGCAATTTACGTCTTGCAATCCATGGTTTAACCCACAGACGTTTCCTTTTGTGTTTCTTTTTCATCGATATGTATATTAGTATAATATTTTGAACTAGTAAATAATTAAACACGATAGTAGGCCTACTGTTAATCATTCATATCTATGATAAAAAAGATTTTATTCAACTATAAATGAAGACTGATGATTCTAGTTTCTTGAATTTAGGTTATCTTTGATAAAATATTATATATAGTGTAATATATTCAAAATTATACGTTTTATCATAGATCTTTGATAACATAATATTTCTGCACGATCATGTTTTTAAAATACAATATATTTTGCATTTAAAATTTAGGGAAATATTATTCTAAAGCCTTCGCGAAATTGTATTGTAATGGTAGATAACTAAATAACAATAGGTGCATTATAATGGGTCTATTTCAGTAAAGTTTTATATTAAGAAGAATGGTTTCTCCAGCAATAAGTTTCTGTGTGGGAATTTTAACTTTCAAGATCTAACAACAATAACTGTGAGTACAGCAAAAAACACTAACGTACAAAACATATTTTATTATCATATTCTTTGTCAAAGAACGTAAAATTAGAACGTTTTCTAGACATTAAAATATGATCAAATTGTGGTATGACTCTGATTAAGGCACTTATACAGTAACTGATTAAATGGCGATATTACTCGTGTTAATTATGTAAGCATGTGCGGCTTACAGCTGTTTCGGTGCTATTCGACACCATCCTCAGAGCCTACTAGATCTCGGCGCTATATCAACTTCGCTGCCTGTTGTGTGGGTGCGTTCGTGTGATGAAGAGTTGTGTCAAATAGTGTGTGTGTTCTGAAATTGATCTGTGTGTTGATAATTTGACTGGGGTGTGTTTTAGTGTGTCTGTATATTTCATATTGTCCTAGTGTGTTGAGTTTTTGGTTTTTGGGTTGTATGTGTACACTAGAACAATATGAAATATACAATATGTTGAGTTTTTTGTTTTTGGGTTGTATGTGTACACTAGAACAATATGAAATATACAATATGTTGAGTTTTTGGTTTTGGGTTGTATGTGTACACTAGAACAATATGAAATATACAATATGTTGAGTTTTTGGTTTTTGGGTTGTATGTGTACACTAGAACAATATGAAATATACAATATGTTGAGTTTTTTGTTTTTGGGTTGTATGTGTACACTAGAACAATATGAAATATACAATATGTTGAGTTTTTTGTTTTTGGGTTGTATGTGTACATTAGAACAATATGAAATATACAATATGTTGAGTTTTTGTTTTTGGGTTGTATGTGTACACTAGAACAATATGAAATATACAATATGTTGAGTTTTTGTTTTTGGGTTGTATGTGTACACTAGAACAATATGAAATATACAATATGTTGAGTTTTTGGTTTTTGGGTTGTATGTGTACACTAGAACAATATGAAATATACAATATGTTGAGTTTTTGTTTTTGAGTTGTATGTGTACACTAGAACAATATGAAATATACAATATGTTGAGTTTTTTGTTTTTGGGTTGTATGTGTACACTAGAACAATATGAAATATACAATATGTTGAGTTTTTGTTTTTGGGTTGTATGTGTACATTAGAACAATATGAAATATACAATATGTTGAGTTTTTTGTTTTTGGGTTGTATGTGTACACTAGAACAATATGAAATATACAATATGTTGAGTTTTTTTTTTTGGGTTGTATGTGTACACTAGAACAATATGAAATATACAATATGTTGAGTTTTTGGTTTTTGGTTGTATGTGTACATTAGAACAATATGAAATATACAATATGTTGAGTTTTTTGTTTTTGGGTTGTATGTGTACACTAGAACAATATGAAATATACAATATGTTGAGTTTTTTTGTTTTTGGGTTGTATGTGTACACTAGAACAATATGAAATATACAATATGTTGAGTTTTTTGTTTTTGGGTTGTATGTGTACACTAGAACAATATGAAATATACAATATGTTGAGTTTTTTGTTTTTGGGTTGTATGTGTACACTAGAACAATATGAAATATACAATATGTTGAGTTTTTTGTTTTTGGGTTGTATGTGTACATTAGAACAATATGAAATATACAATATGTTGAGTTTTTTGTTTTTGGGTTGTATGTGTACACTAGAACAATATGAAATATACAATATGTTGAGTTTTTGGTTTTGGGTTGTATGTGTACACTAGAACAATATGAAATATACAATATGTTGAGTTTTTTGTTTTTGGGTTGTATGTGTACACTAGAACAATATGAAATATACAATATGTTGAGTTTTTTGTTTTTGGGTTGTATGTGTACACTAGAACAATATGAAATATACAATATGTTGAGTTTTTTGTTTTTGGGTTGTATGTGTACATTAGAACAATATGAAATATACAATATGTTGAGTTTTTTGTTTTTGGGTTGTATGTGTACACTAGAACAATATGAAATATACAATATGTTGAGTTTTTGTTTTGGGTTGTATGTGTACACTAGAACAATATGAAATATACAATATGTTGAGTTTTTTTGTTTTTGGGTTGTATGTGTACACTAGAACAATATGAAATATACAATATGTTGAGTTTTTTGTTTTTGGGTTGTATGTGTACACTAGAACAATATGAAATATACAATATGTTGAGTTTTTTGTTTTGGGTTGTATGTGTACATTAGAACAATATGAAATATACAATATGTTGAGTTTTTGTTTTTGGGTTGTATGTGTACACTAGAACAATATGAAATATACAATATGTTGAGTTTTTGGTTTTGGGTTGTATGTACACTAGAACAATATGAAATATACAATATGTTGAGTTTTTTGTTTTTGGGTTGTATGTGTACACTAGAACAATATGAAATATACAATATGTTGAGTTTTTTGTTTTTGGGTTGTATGTGTACACTAGAACAATATGAAATATACAATATGTTGAGTTTTTTGTTTTTGGGTTGTATGTGTACATTAGAACAATATGAAATATACAATATGTTGAGTTTTTTGTTTTTGGGTTGTATGTGTACACTAGAACAATATGAAATATACAATATGTTGAGTTTTTTGTTTTTGGGTTGTATGAGTACACTAGAACAATATGAAATATACAATATGTTGAGTTTTTTGTTTTTGGGTTGTATGTGTACATTAGAACAATATGAAATATACAGACACACTAAAACACATCCCAGTCAAATTCTCAACACACAGATCAATTTCAGAACACACACACACTATTTTACACAACTCTTCATCACACGAACGCACCCACACAACAAGCAGCGAAGTTGAGATAGCGCCGAGATCTAGTAGGCTCTGAGGATGGTATCGAATAGCACCGAAACAGCTGTAAGCCACACATGCTTACATAATTAACACAGGTAAGATCGCCATTTAATCAATTATTTATATTCAAGTGTTAAAAGTAGTGTACGAAAGATTCAACATGGACTTATACAGTGTTGAATTGAAATCATTAATGAGTGTAAAGTTCTCTTAAGAAAATTATTGTGTTTATCCGTTAGAAACATGACGTCCGGCATTGTGAAAGTTGAATGCCCGATGTTATGCCGATCCCACGCCATGAGTCAACAGCTATGTGTGTGTGTAATGTCGAAACATGTCAAGGAAACATTGCAGAATTTTTTGTTGGAAATATTTTCTCATATGATTGTTGTCTAGGCCTAATCTCTCAAGTTAATCATTTATTAAAAACTTTGCTCTAGATAATGCCACATATTTCATAATCCCAGCATAAAAATAAAAATGAAAAGCATTTGGTAGAATACGGGACCTAATTTTCAACCATCAATACTGACATTCCTACTGTTACTAATGCTGTTGTCTGTAAAGTGGGGGTCTAAACCACTCACTATCCTACTTACCTACGGCCTATAATTAAGAAAACTTAATTAGCCTACATAGTATATTATACTTCCAAAGCCTTTACAGTAAACTTAATCACGTTAAGGATTTCGTTTACGCTTAAAAATTTCGCGTAAAATTAGGTATAATTTTAATTATACAAATTATTTTTATGGTTTATGTTTTATTTCTATTATAGTCAACCTCGCTTTAAATTTAACTTCAAAGATTGATAATTGATTAAATGGCGATCTTACTCGTGTTAACTATGTAAGCATGTGCGGCTTACAACTGTTTCGGTGCTACTTGACACATCCTCAGAGCCTACTAGATCTCGGCGCTATCTCAACTTCGCTGCCTGTTGTGTGGGTGCGTTCGTGTGATGAAGAGTTGTGTCAAATAGTGTGTGTGTTCTGAAATTGATCTGTGTGTTGAGAATTTGATTAGGGTGTGTTTTAGTGTGTCTGTATATTTCATATTGTTCTAGTGTGTTGAGTTTTTGGTCTTTGGGTTGTATGTGTAGGATTTCCATGTCTGTATTTATGTTATTGTATGTGTGGTTAGCATTAGTTATGTGTTCGGCATATGTAGATGTATTGTGTCCTCTGGTTATTGCTTTAATGTGTTCTTTGTATCGAGTTTGGAATGATCTGCCTGTCTGTCCAATGTAGAAACTGTCGCAATTATTGCATGTGAGTTTGTATACGCCTGTGTGGTTGTATTTATTTGTTTGTGTTGTTTGTGTGTTGAAATGTCTTTGTAGTGTGTTTTCTGTTCTGTATGCTATGTTGTATTTCTGTTTTCTGAATGAAGATGCGATCTTGTGTATGTATTTCTTGTGTGTGTGTTGTGTTTTGTGTGTTTTTGTGTTTGTTGAGTTTTTGTTTTGTCTTCCTTATGATGATTCAACATGGATTCAAAGATTCATTTTGTACGTTATGAATTAAAGAAAATTAATCTTAATAAGTCAAACAGAGATTGTGTGCACTCGATGTGGGTCTCTGGCGTTTCGTCAGCCCACGCGAGTTGTGTGGATATAAAGGGAAAAGTTGAGACGGTGTCGGGTGGAGTTCCCGGGTAGCTCAGTTGGAAAGAGGGCTGGTACGTTCAACCAGAGGTCCCGGGATCGATACCCGGCCCCGGAACAATTTTTCCCTTGAAATTATTCTAATCTTAATAATTTCACAATAAGAAAAACAACTCAAATAATACGATCAACTTGTTTGTGCACGTGTTTCGTGTGAAGTAAGAAATAATTCAAATTATTATAAATAGGGTAAATTAGGGTCTGTTGGACAGTCGGGCATGTTGGACACTTTGTACTTTAACGTGTTACCTCGCCACTTGTGGTCACCACATACTGCTAGAAGTCAATGATGGAAGTAGCTCCACTCGTGGCTACTTCCGTCATTGATTTCTAACAGAATGTGGTGACCACAAGTGGCGAGGTAACACGTTAAAGTACAAATTGTCCAACATGCCCGACTGTCCAACAGACCCTAATTTACCCTATGTATTAAAGCAAGGTTCTTGAAATTCAGACAATTGTATGCTAAATATTTTCTCAAGGTCTGTAATACTATGTCAGCAAAACGTGGTATAACGTTGCCTATCAATATTAAAATGTCAGTGGGAAATATTTTCTGGCTTAGGAGTAAGGACGTGTGCCTTTATGTTGTGGCGTAAATTAAAATAGAATCAAGCGTTGAAAATTAATCCCATTTTTACTAATTCTTTACGGTAACACACAAATAATCAATATACCATTACTAAAACTAATCTTACTAAACACATAACAGATATTCGCATCACAATTCTTAAAACTAGGTTAACTTTGAAAGTAACAACTTATTAGTAGCTTAAATGGATTGTGTCAAGTAACATACAAGCGTGAGTAATTATAATTCCATGCACAAAAGAGCTGAAAAGAGCCAGAAAATGGTGTGAAAAAACGATTAGTGGCTACACAAGAAAAGTAACAGAAGAATCGAGAATGACCTGCAAAGAAGAAGTATGTCAGAGAGAAAGTCAAACATCATACTGTGCCGTCTGCTGTTGGGAAGAAATAGTAAATGTTAAAATATTTATTGTTAGAAATAAACAAAACAATGTTGAGGTGCGTCAGTAGCCGTTGTCCATCTCTGTTCGTACAGTCATGTGCAGGAAACAAGCGTCATCGTTACTAATGTGGAAAGAATTGCTGTCAGTAAGCTTTCACATTTTCGAGCCCTGGTTAGTTGTTGACATGTTCACTTAGATGCTGAGTTTTGTCATTTAATTCTAATATTGCTGTTACCAAACGAAGAAAAAAATTACGTCATGTTTACCAATAATAAGACAAGCAATATTCCACGGAAAATGAAATATCTTTGATCTTATTCAAATATCGCATTCTTTTAACGAGTGGATAATTTTTGGAACCTTCGGCCCATTTTATTCTCACTGCTTTGTTCAGCTTAGCTTTTCGAGGTTCGAACCTGGGATGGGTCCTTATACTTAGGCTTGTTTTGGCCCACTGTATTTAGTATTTAGTATTTATTTATTTAACCTGGTAGAGATAAGGCCGTCAGGCCTTCTCTGTCCCTCTACCAGGGGATTACAACTATAATATGAACAATAAGATTACAATTAATATTAAATTTACAATTACAATTACAATAAAATTAAAATACGACAAGATTACCTGATTAATGAAAGCTAGACATTTTATCATAGAAGTTAAGAACAAAGAATATTTTTGTATTTACTGAATTACAAATTAAACCTACAATAACAAAATTCTATAGTGATGAAATTACCGGATATTGAAATATTTTGTGATAGATTAAGAGAACTATTTACAAGAAACCATGTCTGAACGAGTCTCAATTACTGGCCAAGTGCCTAGTAAGTTTGCGTTTGAATTCAATTTTATTTCGACAGTCCCTGATGCTAGCAGGTAGCGAATTCCAGAGTCTTGGCAGGGCTATTGTGAAAGAGGATGAGTATGAGGAGGTGCGATGGGATGGTATTGTTAGTATTGTTTCATGACGAGAGCTTGTGTTCAGATTGTGGTGGGAAGAAAGGTAAGTGAAGCGAGACGACAGGTACGAAGGAATAGAAGAGTTCAAGATTTCGATGTGCCCTACATGCGATGATTATTCAAATCCCATAACACAGACCTACGACCAAAAAACTTAAAAAAAAAAAAATACTAGCTCTCCTTTATATATTTTTGTGTGCTGAAGCCAGAAATGACAAAAAATGGCGTATCACGCACCATTTTTTCACAAAACTAATGTTTTATATTATTAATATACTAGTGATTTTGCTGCATCTATAACCCAGTTCTCTAATGGAAAATTTTGTACTAACCTGTTGATGAGGATCAGAAACAAAATCTAGAAAGCTGTGTGATGTAGAAAGTGAAAGTCCTGAAGAGTTTACCAGTTTGAATTCAATGATTTAATAAGAGATTTAGGATTACCCAAAGAAGAAGCTGAGCTCTAACGCTCTAGATTAAAAGAAATAAATTTGTTGACACCAGAAACATTTTTTCATTCGTACAATGAAGCAAAGGACTATGAATTTAGTGATCATGTGACTGAAAGTGAACAACTTTACGATGATGATAGCGGTGAAAATAATGGCAAGATTAGAAATGAAGCATTATTAAAAGATGACGTAATTATTTGTAGGGAATCAGATCACAGTGAAATAGAGAACTGTGAAGTTTGTGATCATGTTAGTGATCAATCTGACAGTGGTGGTGATGATGGTGGTGCTGGTGGCAATTGTGAAAGTAACAATGACTTAGTTTAAAACAAATCTTGGTGAAAATAACTAATAACAAGTTTCTAGGTTTTGAAAGTGTTAAAAAGTGATTTTTCTTTTTCATTGAACTTTCTTATCGAACTCAAGACCTTCCTCTAATGAAATTAATAAAATTTTCTCCTTAATGCTTTAAGTAACGACAATGGCTTTGTTCAGGCAGTTCCTAATATCGGTTTTGAAAATGTTAAAAAGGCATTCTTTATCAAGTTCCTAATATCTCCTTAATGTTTTGACAAAAATATTTGAGGCATTCTTAAAAATCGGTTTTTGATTTTTCTTTTCATTGAACTTTCTTATCGAACTCAAGACCTTCCTCTAATGAAATTAATAAAATTTTCTCCTTAATGCTTTAAGTAACGACAATGGCTTTGTTCAAGACATTTGAGGCATTCTTATGTTCCTAATATCGGTTTTGAAAATGTTAAAAAGTGATTTTTCTTTTTCATTGAACTTTCTTATCGAACTCAAGACCTTCCTTGAATGAAATTAATAAAATTTTCTGCTTAATGCTTTAAATAACGACAATGGCTTTGTTCAAGACATTTGAAGCATTCTTATGTCCCTAATTTGTTAAAAAGTGATTTTTCTTTTTCAATGGGAACTCAATAAATTAATAACATTTTCTGCTTAATGCATTAAGTAACGACAACTGAAGACATTTACCTATGTCCCTAATATCGGTTTTGTAACTTTAACCTACCTATCTAATTAAAGGTTAAGTAAAAAAGTGTGAGTTGTTCTTTCATATCTCAGCATCCTTTTGATTCATTGGGCTCGAAAATGTTTCCATTTCCATTTAGCTCCGTAAAGCAGGCCTTAAAGTCTGTGTCTCTGTTACGGTTGCTAATTTATACCAAAACGAGAATCTAATGGAAGCAAAAGACAGAGAAACTGTTTTTGGTTCAGTTCTTTCAATGCTATAGTGATTATCTAGTGGTGCATCAGAGTATGAAATGTGAAATTGTTAATTTTGTATTGTCACACATTTCCAAGGTCAAGAACCAGCGTGCTCATTAAAAATGTAAGAATTTAAGGCCTACTTTTACAGAAAGTTACAGTGCAGAACTGTGAATTAGGTATGGCAGTAACTGTGCTTCAAATGTTTGTGCAGGAAAGGCCTAAGTGCTATTTATTTTACTACCATTACAGAACATGTATATCAATTGAATTGTGTTACTAAATCTTTGGTTGAAATTCTTACTGTGTAGAAGCCCCTAAATATGAAGCTTGGAGAAGGAATAACCTGACATCTGTAATAAAATACTGAAGCACCGTTACTACCTTTGTTAAGCGTAATATTACGTATTAGATAATGAATACCAAACTACTCACAAGAAAATAAGGGAACCAATGTGCAGTGGAGAAGCAATATTGTTACATTTCTTAAGATTAATACATAAAGTAGCCTGTAATTTCTTCTTAACAAGGCATAAATGATCAAAGAATTATGAACATATCTTTCGATTTTATGGATAGAAATTAGCAACAGCATTGAAACTAAAGTTAGGACTGTACTACCATATGTGAGTGTGGAATTTTCTAGGAACGGTAACACCTGGTAACAAGTCACGTATGGACGGAAAAATGTTTTAGATAATAAAATATTAATGTGTAACCTATGAACGATCTTCGAAAAATAATTTAAACACGAAAAGAGTCTAGCAGTACCTAGAGTTAAAATTAACATAATAATGGAGAAGAGAAGAAATGAGATGCCTATAACGTTGCTACAATAGAAATATTGTCTATTTTAAGTAGATTTAAAATATTTCTGCATTAAGCATCATTATTACTATTGAGCCAAAATTAAATTTAAAAAATATACACCATATAGGCCTACTATATAATGCAATCAATTTAAGAATTCGTTTTTAATGTTCTGAAAAGAGATTTCATCATCATACTTCCTCCTTTCTGCACGAGGTATTTTTTACCCATAGCAACCTAAACTTGTTTTCTTTCAGTTGGTTATTTAACGACGCTGTACCAACTACTAGGTTATTTAGCGTCGATGGTATTGGTGATAGCGAGATGGTATTCGGCAAGATGAGGCCGAGGATTCACTATAGATTACCTGACATTCGCCTTACGGTTGGGGAAAACCTAGGAAAAAACTCAATCAGGTTATCAGCCTCGGCGGGAATCGAACCCACGTCCGAGCGCATCTCCAGATCGGCAGGCAAGCGCTTCAGCCGACTGAGCTACGCCGGTGGCCCCTAAACTTGTTAAATTTAATATTGGTGCGAACGTTTTGTGTTCCTACAGCAATATTTTTATAGTTTTAGAAATATTTAGGAAAGCTTAATATTTTCATTTCCTGAATGCGTAATATTCCATATTCTCCATGCTCTTTTACTGTATATTGTTATTTAAGATAAATATTAATTTATTTTTTCCTAATATTTGTTTTTCTAGCTTCTAATTTTTTTTCCGAAAAATTTTATACCGCAAAAATCTTGATTTCGTTAAGGGAAGGCAGAGGTGAAATTTTTAAAGAAAAAAATGAAAATTTGGTTTTTTCCATTTTTATTATCCTTATTTTCATATTCCGATGTTAGTTTTTGATTTCGTGCCCTTTAAAGTATGAAATTAAAACCAAGATAACTGTATTACTATATAATTCCCATAATAAACTAATACTTATCATTATTTATATACCTTCTCTGAACATATAAATAAAAAGAAATATTGAAAATTTCTTACAATATGGTGCATGGAGCATTTTATATCAAACGATATAAAGTTTTATAAAATTATTAATATTTACAGAACTATTATACTTAGAAAGTTGAAACTTTGGGATGTCCATTACTAATAACATACTTAGTATCCATGATCAATTTCAAACAAATCGGATAAATTTTGTGGATTTTGAAATATTCACCTCTGCCTCCCCTTAAGATAATTTACCTTTACCATATAATGTGACTATTTTTATAAGAACAGTAACTTAAAGGTTGTCTTCAATTTATCATAAGAAAACAGCTTGTTCAAGCCAAAGTTATTTCAATTAACTTTGTAGCGAGAAATTAATTTAAGAGAACTTAAAATACAGCCCAAGAAAATAGTGTACAACGTTAGATTAGTATTCGTTAGATGTTTCTTGTGAGAAGTTTGTAACATTCTAACATGACCCTTTCCATTTCCTTCGTGGTGCCGTCACTCAGATACCATTAAAAGCTTTCTAATAGAGATGTCTGGAATGCAGAAAATAATACGTCATGAACAATGGTGCATGTTATAAATATGTAATGGACGACGTTGACTGGTTTCAAATCTTGACAAGACAAAGGATAATTCTCCGCTATGTAATCTCACTGTCTCCTTCATCAGTTTGTTTTCCATTTCTCATTTCCTCTCCCGAATATTTCTAATGGGGAACTATTGCATCGTATTGTCTCCTCGTGGACCAAAGAGATAGGTTGAACAAAATAATACCAATGGAGATCTTTGAAAATTTACAAAATGAAAATATGATCGACTTATGATTATATTTTAATATGCAAGACATTTTTACGTTTTTACAGTGGCTCTCAAACTGGAGTGTGAGCCAGGAAGTTGTTTTATTGTTTTTAATAATGTTATTGGGTCATTTATTTATAGTTACAACATATAAATTAAAAAAATATTATTTAATTGATTAACTAGTGGACTTAGTCGTGTTAATTATGTAAGTTTTTGCGGCTTACAGCTGTTTCGGTGCTTCATCACCATCCTCAGAGCCTACTAGATCTCGGCGTCATCTCGAACTTCTCTGCCTGTTATGTGGGAGCGTTTGATTGTTGAAAGGTGGAGTCAAATTGTGTGTGTGTGGTGAAATTGATCTGTGTGTTGAGAATTTGATCGGGCTGTGTTTGACTCCAACTTTCAACACCTTTCAACAATCAAACGCACCCACATAACAGGCAGAGAAGTTCGAGATGACGCCGAGATCTAGTAGGCTCTGAGGATGTGTCAAGTAGCACCGAAACAGCTGTAAGCAGCACAAACTTACATAATTAACACGAGTAGGTCCGCTAGTTAATCAATTACTTATATTCAAGTGTTAAAAGTAGTGTACGCAAGATTCAAAATGTATTATTATTTATTATTTTACGACACTTTATCAGAAGCTATGGTTATATAGCGTCTGAATGAGATGAAGGTGATAATGCCAGCGAAATGAGTCCAGGGTTCAGCACCGAAAGTTACCCAGCATTTGTTCTTAAAGGGTTGAGGGAAAACCCCAGAGAAAACCTTAACTTGGTAACTTGTCCCAACCAGGATTTGAACCTGGGCCCGCTAGTTTCAAGGTAAGTCATGCTAACCATTACTCCAAAGCGGTGAACAATTTGAAATAATAGCAAATATATTAAATACAAACTTTTTGCTAATATAAAGAGTACAATTTATGGAAATAGCCTCCGAAGTGGTATGAAAGTGAAAAAAGTTGGGCACTCTTGCAACTACTGAATCTTTATTCGCCGACTTACAGCATTTTACATAGGCTGTCCAGATTAATGAATGCGATTAAATACATTTTAAGTATAATGATATTTTATTCAGGCCAAACTCTTTATATTAAGCAGTATAATATTGTATGAAGGCAACAGTTCGGAATGCTTCTTTTTTTAAGCAGAATAGTACATTATGCAACGAGCCTATAATGATAGTAATTAAGATGCGAGGATGTTTATGAAACGAGCGCAAGCGAGTTTCATAATTTTCATACGAGCGTCTTAATTACCATTATAGACAAATTTCATACGACTTTTTATGCTCGACAATATTTCTAACTTGAAATTATTCATAAATATTCATGTTATTCTTATGTGACTGGGGAGCGAATCTTGTAAATTGTGAGATGTGCGCAGACGCGAAAGTATTGATTTTTTCCGGGCAACGAATGTCGACGACCTTGATGTATATTCTAGAGAGTAAGATAAACGTTAAACTTGATATAACCTTGAAATTGAATTCGACATTGAAAAACGAGATGACAAATTGAATTTATTTGAATATTATTTACAATTAACGCTAATTATTATAGTAACAGAACATAACCTTCTGCGACAGTATTGGATTTCCAGCCTGCGTGACGTTTTGCTAGTTGTCTTTCGATTGCATATCCGAGAATAATCGAAAACCTGAACTTTAATGAATAGGTGTACTTTAATGACATGCATTAAAGGACTGCTACCAGGTGTATAATTACTACATTTCGACATGGTCGAGCATAAAAAATATTTCTTTAGGGAGCGGCAATGTTTATCCTAAAAGAATAAGTGAGTAAAAATGTCATATTATTAATTATAATTATATCGTTAATACCAAGAAAAAATTATCTCTCTTTCAGTTAAATTTTAAGTTATAAACGTGTTTTGCATATTCAGAATTTTATAGCAAAAGAGATGAAGATCTAAACTTGCTGCAGAGTAACAGAGACAAAAGAATTTATGGGAAGTTAAGTGAAACTCTAGCATACAAGAGAAAAGAAAAATGTACGTGCTAAATATAAACTTCAGGACTACACAAACTTGTTCACTCAATGTTACAGAGTTTCAAAGGAAGGAGGAGCTTTGAGGTTCTAGACCCTGTTCCTTCCTCTACTTTGTTAGGGTTTGCCATCACATTAATTTGCAGCTTCAGACGTCACTAAAAGCGTCTGGGGTGAAAGTTTGGTATGGAACACTAGATTGGAATCGATTTCACACATATTGCAACCTCTCCCAGTTCAAAGGAGGGTGTCGAAGCGAAGCTGCTAACTACAATTAGTCAAGACGGGGGCTACAGTGGGATAGGCCAATAACGGAACTTTCTCTTCCGACTTCTGCACTTGAAGTTTTTATAATTCACTCTGTTGTGCAAGTCTTTAATATCGAAAGCAGAGTAGCGTTCTTATCTTGTGAGTGACAACCTGCTCAAAACTCTCTATATTTTAAGAAAGTCCTGGAATTTAGTATTAAAATATTTCGTGTTTCTCACATATGTTTCGCAGTAATACAGTGAAAGCTCTATATTTGGACACCTCTGTATGTTAGACACCTAATTATATTGGACATATTTTCTTGGAACCGGACAAATTTCTATCTTACTTTTACATGTCCAATATAACCTCTATGTTGGAACCCCCTCAATTCTGGAAGCTGTACACTCCTTAAAGTTGACGATTCTCTTGTTCTATTGTGTATTTCTACCAGTTTAGAGTTAACTTTCATTGAACCTATTAACACAGTGCAATGAATTTTATTTCAGTAGGTTATTTTACGACGCTTTATCAACATCTCTGGTTATTTAGCGTCTGAATGAGATGAAGGTGATAATGCCGGTGAAATGAATCCGGGGTCCAACACCGAAAGTTACCTAGCATTTGCTCATATTGGGTTGAGGGAAAACCCCGGAAAAAACCTCAACCAGGTAACTTGCCCCAACCGGGAATCGAACCCGGGCCACCTGGTTTCGCAGCCAGACGCGTTGACCGTTACTCCACACAGTGCAATGAAAGGGTTTTTTTTTCTTATACACTACGCAACTGTGAACCTCTTTCCACTTTCCTGTAAATACCCACTTTGCCCTTTTTGTAACTGTACTGGATAATCGCCTTATTATAGCACGCGTGCCAATAAAAGCAATGACGTATTCGCTATGACGTAATACCGTAAAGCTTGCTATCTTTCTTACCGCTTGTACGCGCGACATAACAAGAAATGAAATGCGTTTAAAATTTCATTTCTTCTGGAAATTCTGTCACAATTGAAAGACCCTATTTCGGTGCAGGTAAATAACGGTAATTAGACCACCATTATATAAATATAAGCTGCCATTATGGCAAAACTTCATTTCTCACACTAGTTTATTAAACCGTGTCGGACTGTAAAGAAAACACACTATTGCGATGTCCATATTTTATATGTTGTACAATATTATAGTATTGTGAAATGTTGGTTAAATTTAATTTATCCATGGCCATAACGAAAAACATGCATTTACTAAATACTTTTGCGTTTGTAAAGTAGGCTTTTATTCAACATTACTTTATTTCACTAGTGAGATAAAGACTTTACCTCACAGTTTGAACTTTATCTCACAGTTCATTAGTATTTTCCTAGTACCCGGGTACACACGTATACTTTTCCATTCAACTATTACTCAAGAAGTTAATATATTAGTTACTAGATGTCACTACCTCTACTTCTTTATTACCATTTCTTAAATATACATACACTCAATCTCCTTCTCTTTTCTCTATCTGCTACGTCGTAATTTGTACATTACAACCATATCTAATATGCATCTTTTTAAAATTTTGTAATAATTTACCTTTTGGGATGCGAGGAGACTTGAACCTGCGAAGTTGGGTTTATAGAATTTTAAAACAACACGCGTTAGATAACTGAACTAAACAGACACGATGATTAATTAAGTTTTAATATTCCTCTTAAGTTTACAGAAGTAAAATGTGAAATTATTTTAATCACATTAGTTCCGTGAACACTTCTAAATAATCCCTGAAACTTTAAAAAGAAGAAAATACACGTTTAAAGTGAAAAAAATATATATTAAAATTATATAATTAATTATAATTTGTTATTTATCCAACGCCTTAGATACCATTCTTTACTAATCATGGCCTCCTACATCATGACCTACCTAGTAACGTATTGATTCTAAAATCTATGCCATGGTACGTGATTACACGAGGACTTATTTTCAACATATTTTCTTTTATAAAACATAATTTTTCGTTATGGTCATGGATAAAATTACGTGTGGTACTTGTGAGCGTGATTCGTGTAATTTTCCACGCCTCGTGCTTAAAACTCGTGCAATAAAGATGCACTTACCTCACAAGTACCATAAATAACTATTTCCTGTCATTTTTTTCTATTGTTCTATTAAAATTAGAACATATAGCCAATTAATTTGTTTTAGTCTATCCTACAGAATGCTTTGTGAATTTAAGGGTTAAAAATGTTATTCATAAAATGAGAAACTTGGTGCCTGAAAGAAGAGAGATTCATGCATAGACATCATTCCATGCATAGTTAATAGATTACTGAAATATTTACGTCTCCTTGGATATAGACAGACAATCTCTATTCGAAAATAAAGTGCTATGCTGACGAAATGATCTGTGCAACGACACCACGAGGAAGAGGAAAGGTGCAGGAGGTGTTAATAATGCAGCGTCAGTCGTCGCAGGCGCGATCTGAAAGAGTGGCATACTGGCTAGCTGTTTGCCCTCGCAGTAGTTGGACCTCCAGGGGTAGTCGCAGCCCTCGGTGACCCCGCGGTGCTTGCCCGCGAACACGAGGCCGTTGGGGCAGTCGTACAGCTCCGGCTGGCCGCCCACGCACTCCCAGTAGCGGTCACAGTACGTCGCATCCGCCACGACTCTGCTCTTCACCTTGCAGGGGTCCTCCTGGTCACGGGCAGCCTTCTGCGCCAAGCCTGCATGGCAACACACATTAATACACTATCCACTACACTGCAGGAGATGGCCAGGCGAGCCGGCGGTGACATCGCACTCAAGACAATGCTTTCAAATTGTATTTACTATTTTGAAATAAGAAACCCAGACGATCTCTCACATGCGATTCATGGGACTAGGCCTATATTCTTGTGGATTTCCGATCAGATTAGAAAACTGCTGTGTACTTCATATTATGTTATTTGAAATATTGCTATCTTCAGGGGAGAAGCTAAGGTGTAAATAATAATAATAATAATAATAATAATAATAATAATAATAATAATAATAATACTTACTTACAAATCCTTTTAAGGGGAGAGGATGGTATTTTTTAAAACTTTTTTCCTATCTCGTGTAAATTATTAGTTTTTTTTGTATGTAGAGAGCTCATAGTTGTGGCAACACAACCAAATAAAAATATTTTGAAAAAAAATATTTCGGGGCCCAAATTTGAAAAAAAAATATACACAATGCAGGATTGTACTGAAACTTTTATATATAAACCGTTTTTAAAGATAGATTCAAACAGTTTTTTGCAATGTATTTGCAAACGTATGCTCTACAAAGTGTATGTAACAGAATTTTGATATTAGTCCCTACGTTTGTAAAATAAACAATTAAAATTTAGTAACAATTTTCTGATTTACTCTCTTGTAAACAAACGGACGTATTTTTAAAATGAAATCAATTAACAAAATTCTGTTACAGAGAAAAGTTTTCTAATAGCCTAAAGAATGTGTGTTCTAAATTTCATGAATGTATCTTTAATAGTTCAGAAATTATATTCATTTTGTCTGGCAATGTAGCAAAAAAAGTTAAGTTACTGGAAACCGATAAAAGCGGGCGTGTGATTTAGAAATCCATAGCGCAGGAAGTTTAAAAATGAAGTCTCAACATGCGATAAGGGCACAAATACCCACAAAATATTATGCAATGCATTCCACACATATCAAAGGGTATTTTAAAGAAAAAAAAAATTGAAAATTTAATTTACTGGAAAGAACAATAAAAGTGGGCGAGTGATTTAAAAATCCATAAAGCAGGAAGTTTAAAAATGGCGATCCACACATATCACGGAGTATTTTAAAGAATATATTTTTTTAATTCAGTCATTTTTCATCAAAAATACCATCCTCTCCCCTTCAGGAACCCGGAGGTTCATTGCCGCCCTCACTTAAGCCCGCCATCGGTCCCTATCCTGTGCAAGATCCAGTCTCTACCATCATATCCCACCTCCTCAAATCCATTTTAATATTATCTTCCCATCTACGTCTCGACCTCCCCAAAGGTCCTTTTCCATCCGGCCTCCCAACTAACACTCTATATGCATTTCTGAATTCGCCCATACGTACTACATGCCCTGCCCATCTCATATAATGTTCCTAATTATGTCAGGTGAAGAATACAATGCGTGCAGTTCTGCGTTATGTAACTTTCTCCATTCTCCTGTAACTTCATCCCTCTTAGCCCAAATATTTTCCTAAGAACCTTATTCTCAAACACCCTTAATCTCTGTTCCTCTCTCAAAGCGAGAGTCCAAGTTTCACAACCATACAGAAGAACCGGTAATATAACTGTTTTATAAATTCTAACTTTCAGATTTTTTGACAGAAGACTAGATGACAATAGCTTCTCAACCGAATAATAACAGGCATTTCCCATATTTATTCTGCGTTTAATTTCCTCCCGAGTGTCACTTATGTTTGTTACTGTTGCTCCAAGATATTTGAATTTTTCCACCTCTTCGAAGGATAAATCTCCAATTTTTATAGTTCCATTTCGTACTATATTCTGGTCACGAGACATAATCATATACTTAATAATAATAATAATAATAATAATAATAATAATAATAATAATAATAATAATAATAATAATAAGAATAATGTGACGGTGTCGTGTATGGTTCCTGGCGTAGCTCAGTCGGTAGAGCGTTCGCGCGCTAAGCGAAGGGTCCCGGGATCGATACCCGGTTCCGGAACAATTTTTCCTTCAAATCATTCAAACCTGCTTTACAGAGAGCTACTACCTGAAAGCCAGATTTGTATAATAATAATAATAATAATAATAATAATAATAATACAAATTACTTTTAAGGAACCAGGAGGTTCATTGCCGCCCTCACATAAGCCCGCCATCGGTCCCTATCCTGTGCAAGATTCAGTCTCTATCATCATATCCCACCTCCTCAAATCCATTTTAATATTATCCTCCCATCTACGTCTCGGCCTCCCCAAAGGTCTTTTTCCCTCCAGCCTTCCAACTAACAGTCTATATGCATTTCTGGATTCGCCCATACGTGCTACATGCCCTGCCCATCTCAAACATCTGGATTTAATGTTCCTAATTATGTCAGGTGAAGAATACAATGCGTGCAGTTCTGTGTTGTGTAACTTTCTCCATTCTCCTGTAACGTCATCCCTCTTAGCCCCAAATATTTTCCTAAGTACCTTATTCTCAAACACTCTCAATCTCTGCTTTCTCTCAAAGTGAGAGTCCAAGTTTCACAACCATACAGGACAACCGGTAATATAACTTTTATAAATTTCCAACTTTCTGCTTTTTTGACAGCAGACTGGATGACAAAAGCTTTTCAACCGAATAATAACAGGCATTTCCCATATTTATTATGCGTCTAATTTCAAGCGCTTATCGCTACATCGTGACGTCATATAACAAGCAGATGTACACAGTGCGATGACACATCAGTGTACGAGAAGGCTTTCCAGAAACGAGGTGTCTCGGGTCAATAGTGCTATATCCTACGATCATTCATACTGCAGTTGTAAGTAAAGATCAAACAGTTTTTCGATGAATATATTGACATATTTTAGACAAAACGTTGCAATGATATTTATAAATATTACGTACAGTTGAATAAATTTAAGTTATATTTTCTTTTTAACAAACTTCAACAGTTATATTCTATCCCCAGTTATTTTAAGGAATAATTACAGGAATACTTTTATCAAATTATTTGTGAAGATGAAGGAGACTCATTTTACAATATTACAGTAGACTCTTATTAATCCGACAATTCCTTGCAGAGAGGAGTGCCAGATTATTGAGATACTAAAAATAGTCATTCAATTTAATGTCATGACTCGTACGCTGCGCCAATCACTCCACTTCCACTTTTAAATCTAAACTAGAACGGCCTACACGTGGCCGACGCGTGTGTACGTATAAGTAATAGAGTAAAATCCATGGCACCGATACAAATATCCCAGAAAACTAATACAGTAGAAGTGATAGTAAGTAAGTCTAGAAGGAGGTCGGTTTACTAAGAACCGGATTAGCGAGAGTCTAGTATATTATTATTATTATTATTATTATTATTAGTAGTAATATTATTATTATTAGTAGTAGTAGTAGTAGTAGTAGTAGTAGTAGTAGTAGTAGTAGTAGTAGTAGTTATATGATTATGTCTCGTGACCAGAATATTGTACGAAATTGAAATATAAAAATTGGAGATTTATCCTTCGAAGTGGTGGAAAAATTCAAATATCTTGGAGCAACAGTAACAAATATAAATGACACTCGGGAGGAAATTAAACGCAGAATAAATATGGGAAATGCGTGTTATTATTCGGTTGAGAAGCTCTTATCATCCAGTCTGCTGTTCAAAAATCTGAAAGTTAGAATTTATAAAACAGTTATATTACCGGTTCTTCTATATGGTTGTGAAACTTGGACTCTCACTCTGAGAGAGGAACATAGGTTAAGGGTGTTTGAGAATAAGGTGCTAGGAAAATATTTGGGGCTAAGCGGGATGAAGTTACAGGAGAATGGAGAAAGTTACACAACACAGAACTACACGCATTGTATTCTTCACCTGACATAATTAGGAACTTAAAATCCAGACGTTTGAGATGGGCAGGGCAAGTAGCACGTATGGGCGAATCAGAAATGCATATAGAGTGTTTTTGGGAGACCGGAGGGAAAAAGACCTTTAGGGAGGCCGAGACGTAGATGGGAGTATAATATTAAAATGGATTTGAGGGAGGTGGGGTATGATGATAGAGACTGGATTAATCTTGCACAGGATAGGGACCGCTGGCGGGCTTATGTGAGGGCGGCAATGAACCTTCGGGTTCCTTAAAAGTCATTTGTAAGTAAGTAGTAGTAGTAGTAGTAGTAGTAGTAGTAGTAGTAGTAGTAGTAGTAGTAGTAGTAGTGTATGAATTACTTTTCGTGGATATAAACAAAACTCTTATCTAAATATAGCGATCCCGTGTTCGACAGTCATCAGAGAAATGAGAGCTATGTTTCTTTTTCCTCACAGGAATAAGTGTGCATTTCTTGTCTTGTATTTATCCTGCAGCGGTATTTTACAGCATATGGACAACATGCCAGATAGTCCCATTATTTATGAATGGAATTTTGCTTCGAGATCGTAATGAGAAAGGGAATGGAATGGATCTTTAAAGTAGATAATAGGCCTAATGATGGCGAGATAAAGATTTTTTTTAAAGTTGATATGAAACTAAAAGTATTGAAAACTATGGAAGTAATATTTACTCATCGGCGCTAACTCTTCAGTACCTGCAAATAATGTTCAGTCGTAATAAGATAATGTTTGCAGCAGAAGGTGTATCTTTAAGGGATTAGGTACAGCTTACAGCAGTAAAATTTTGGAAATGTTCAACATTTTTTCCCTTCATTGCTGTATCTTATACAATAATGAAAATTGGTATGTATAAAACACTGTCCTTCTGCTATATGAAAAAAATATTTTTACTATTAAAAAAATTATATATATATATACCTTTTTTTTCAAAATTAAAAATGGTGACAGTTCACTGTGCAGTGATGAAGCGTTTCCCTCATAACTCATAAACTTGTTAACTTTTTCATGTTCTCTCTCTTTTACTTTATTGCTGAAACTCAAGTTTGCTCTTTCAACTACATTCCTTAATAAATATTATTTTTTTATTTTGTGTTTGAGGAAAATACTGATACTTGACCATTTTTTAAAATTAATTTATTTTTATCAGACATTCTATCAAAGGTAGAGTAGTGATCTTGCATCATAATTTAGATATGACATGCATAAATACACATCAAACATTTCATCACAGAATGTTTGATAGTTTTTGAGTTATGTAGGAAACGCTTCATCACTGCACAGTAAACTCAATTTTGAAAAAAAAAAATGTAAATAATTTTTTTTTAAATCGTAAAAATATATATTTTTTTCATATAGCAGAAGGACAGTGTTTTACACATACTAATTTTCATTATTCTACAAGATACAGTAATGGAGGGAAAAAATGTTGACTATTTTCAAAATTTTTCTGCTGTAAGCTGTACCTAACCCCTTAATCATTATACAGAGAGTAGCTGACCTTTAGGGTCGTACTAATTTGTCCTGAGAGTGGAACTTGTATGAAGTCTAAAACCTTGGAGATTTTAGGTTCCAACACACTGCAATACTCGAAAGCCTCTTTCCGAATTATAGACATTTAAAATTTCATTTAGGCCTATAGTATTACAGAAGAATATAAATAAAGACGCGAATTTTGTAATAATGTTATTATTTAAACATGATGTTTCCTGTAAATTGTCCCAATTGGCTATTTTCTCAGATGAAAGCCCCACCAAGTGTGCTAGGTTTCGATTCTAGAACAATTCTCTTAGTTTCAATACAATAAAGGCAGTTTTGAGACATATCTACTTTCAGCTGTTTGATTGTCACGGTTAAATCATAGGCTATCATTATTCCCGTACTGCGTCAGAATCCCAACGATGCTAACAAACATTCTCGGTTTGAAAACTTAATTTAATAAAAGAAGTCTACTGACAGAGCGTCGCGTCGGTCTGAGTATTTTTATTTCATAAAATATTCATGAAATGCAGAAATACATAATTTAAATTTTAATTGCAGGAAAGATGTGGTGTTAAGAACGGAGAGAATTCATAAAATTCCCACAGAGAAAAAGGGAGACTCGGTGTATAATACATGAAAATGTAAATTTAATAGCGGCAGTAGTCATGGTAACCTGGTGACCGGGATTTCTGAGCCACATTTTGAGAAATGAGGTTGCGTCGAATCAACATTTTTGTGCAGCGAACTGAGAAAGATAAGAAATAATTATCACTCTGGTAAAACTCTGAAATAATTAGAATGCTAATTATATTAATATTCGTAGTTACAATTACTTTTATAGTATGAAAGATGCATTACATGAACTGAAATCTAGGTGAAATTTGTTATGCAAAACAGACATTTTACACACCAGTATTCGTAAAAATAGTAGTAAAAATGAATTAGTAATGAAAAAATATTATTCAATTTACCAAAAAGAGAATACTCTTAACTTTTTGTATACGACTGCATACTATAGGCTAGTAATACAGGGACATCATTTTATTTTTGCTTAAATTTTTATTGTACCTGAGTTTTTTTAATGTACTTCACTCCCACCCCCTCTACTAGTAAACTTCCAACCGTTCTCCACACAGAACCAAGCGTATACAGTCAAAGTCGCCTTACGGTCATAGTAAACACAAACAGTACCCTGAAATAAGTTCGCGTTTTCCTGTGACGAAATAACTTTCAATATTGAATCATATTCTCGCACAGGTACTTTCGTCCGTTTGCCTACGTCGCATCCCGTTCCCCCACCTGCTTCTGCTTCCCCTCTGTAAAGGCTAGTGGCTGGGCTGTCTTAGCTCTTTTCTGAAAACATTAATTTCTGTTAGGAATTGGACGTCTACGTAATATTATACAACTGCTTAAAATAACTTAAATGAAAGGGCCTCGTTAATTAATTAACTAACTGTCACGTGATTTTCCCCCTTTCTACGACCCTGCGACAAAACCACTTGGACGGACAGTAGATAGCATATCTGAGTAATTTTATCTTTTCGAATCGGGCAGAAGTGAAGACTGAATTTAAGTACGTAAGGTAATTTTTTATAGAGCAGGTACAGAATTATTCAACATGAGTTAATAGTACGAAGGACAAAACTGGTAATTGGAATTAGATACAATAGTCTATAGTGCGATAATATGCAAAAAGAACTGAAGCCTGTATCGAAATGAACGGCCAGAATTTTCAAAATTGTGTTTAAATATATCCATATAATGATTATTTTTCAATTTAACTTCATTGTCTATATTGTATGCTAATGTGCTGTGGACAGTATAATATGCAATGCATAATGAATACGTCCGAATGGATAGCTCAGTTCGTAAGTAAAAACACTTATTGTTAATACAGTATTGTATTTTTATTAAAGAGAAACCTAATGAAAATTATCAAACTCAAAATCGCGATATTTCCTATTTTACGTACTGTAAATGGATGAACTACTTTTCTTCCCTCCTATACCTAGTTAAGTGATTTGTTTGTATTTTACGCCAGTATCATCGAACTCCAGTCGTGGAAGAGGGATAGCAAAGGGTATTTCCGGTTCTCAATCGTTAATCCAAAGGTATAGCCAGGTTAGTATTAGAAATGTTAGTAAAAATAAAATGATGACCCTGTAGTAACATAACATTCAACTATTGACAATTTAAAACACGTACGAGTATATGAATAAAAAGCAACAAGAGAATACAGACAAGTGTATCTGTTAATTTACTATTAGATAACTTTCAAGATTTACTACCGACAACTTTTTAACTGCAGCAAGATTTTTCTCCAAGCCATAAAGGATATTTTCGATATAATAAAAAGTGTAACTTCCTCGACATGTGAAAAGCATTAAAAACTGAAAAAATATTTGTGCTCTTAAATGGGATCATAACACCGACCATCGCTACTTTGCAGCGTTGAAATTGTATCTTATCCGTTGTGTATACCACGACAGCTTTCGTTTTAATTACGTCACTGTAAAACTATGAGACAGGTTAAATTTCTGATTGAGTTTTCACGGTCAGACTTCAGGAAATAACTTCTGTCACTAAATAGAAAGCGTGTATGGTGACAGCAATATTTCCAGGTCATTTTTACTTGAGAAGACAACTAGAGATCATGTGTAGACGGTGTAATAACGAAGAAGAGACTTCCAGTGCAGCATATCGTAAACGGGTAATTTACGGATCCATGTTTACTAGAGTTGGGTCGATTCGTGAACGAATCGTTCATTCGAACGACTAATAATAAAGAATCTTAAGAATCGATTCGTGGTATCAACGAATCGTCGTTCAAAAGAATCGTTAACGAATCGTCATTCAAAAGAATATGAAGGAATCGGCATGGTATCGTAACCCACGATTCTATTCGTTGTTTGATGTAACCTGTCAACGGACATTTCCGAACCGTGTCGAATGCTCCCGAGCGAGAGTGAAATCAAAATACTGCATTTGTTAAGTATGGAAAATAATGAACACAAACCTGAAATTTGCATAGTTAAATAGAGATGTAATGCAAAAAAATGTACTTCATAATAAGGTTCAGTTGATAAATTATAATTTAGAGATATTATCTTGGGTAATTTTGTAGACTAATGGAGTTCATACTGAATGGTTCCAGCCAATGAGAAAGAGACAATCCAATGTCTCGCCTCTTATGCCATCTATGAGAGATATGTAGAACGTTTTTGTTCTACGCGTGGTTTGCAAAGGAAAACGATTCAAAAGAAAGTGTCTTGCGACGATTCAAAAGAATAGTTGGAATCGCAGACTGAGAAGAATCGTGAACGAATCGTTAGAATCGATTCGTAATGTGTGATTGAATCGTTGGAATCGACTTCTGAAAAAGAATCGTGTTGCCCAACTCTAATGTATACTGGAACGTTTTTGCTTTATAGGACGACAAGGTGCAGAAAACGCGGTGTTGGCACTTGGCAGTGTCAAGCCTCCAGTAACGCGTAAAAGCCATCAGGATAATGTGTACTGTACGTATAAAAGCTTATCTCTAATTTAAATGTAATATAAATCCTTTGAGATATTCCTTCCAAAATTCGAGATATAACAATGAACATTTAAAATACACTTATTTCACAATAATGTTATGCCACTAATCTACTTGGCAATTCGAAACAAAAGTGAGAATTCACAAAAATTACAAATTAAATTATATACGTTGAAGCAATAAGATGAAAATAATGAAAACTTGGAGGATGGAAATGTCAGGCAAACAGGAATCGTTCGGAGGAAAGATATACTACACAGATCTTAAGGCCCATTCACAATGAAAATTAAACATAACCGTAACATAAACACATAAGTTTGCGCCCAGGTTACCAAATGGGATAATTCACAATGATTCACATAAACATTGACATAAACATTACTATAAGACGTTAAAATGAAAGATTGCAAACTCCAAACTTTCATGCTTATGCTTACGTGATTTGCAAACAGAACACAATCGTGGAGCGCTGAAGTATACGACAGAATATGAGGAAATGGCGTCGTTGTTATGTTTCCATGGTTACCAAGTATGTTTGCTGTAATGTTTATGTTCCCATCGTGAATGATGGTATGACTTCTTGATTTTACCGTAACGTTTACATTCTTAAGTTAACGCTTACGTTATGTTTAATTTTCATTGTGAATGAGCCTTTAGAGACGTCTGAGATGAATCCTTGGTAAGAAGACTCAGGTCAGTGACTGAACTACGAGCGGCCTTGGGCGTGGAACGCATTCGTTGTGGTGTGATCGAGTCGGTGTAACAATACAATTAATTGTCTGTACATTTTAATAAGGCTTGAAGAAAATTACTACGCAAGGTTAGAGGGACGTCCATTGCGCCACGTCGCAACTTTTACGCTCTCGTCAACCTACTTACGTGGAACATACTAGAAATCGACCAACTGTTGGCGACAACAGGTGCGATGAGTAATAGAGCAAAAATCTATACTTGGGGACACGATCTGATACCTTCACAATGACTCACACTGACATTGACGCTTTCATATAAACAAGAGAGCGACTGTTTCTTGCAATGGCACATGGAAGTAAATTGCGTAACAGATGAATTGTTATTTTATTATTATGGAGCAACTGTAGTTGAATCAGATGGCTATTTATTTCTCATTTATGGTCAAAACTTCCAAATGCTTTCGTCTTTCCCTAAAATTTAATTGTAGGCTTGTTTCTTGCAGTTTGTGATGGTTTGAAAACTGTTTCAACCTCAACTATTGCCCATGATCAGCAATGATCGATTTGAAATTAATTAAACACCATTCCTGCACGAACGCTCATGTACTGTACGAGTAAAATAATTTACTAAACTCGTATATTGAAGCTGTAATTAAATTTTGCAGTATATTTTAATAACAAAATATAGCTAAGCATGGAAACATAAAATATTAATACAAAAAGTACGTGTGTGCCAGTCCAGTGGATAAAAGTAAATCACAACTATCTTCATGTGCATGCGTCAGTGTAGTTTGAGATTGATTTGAGCTTGATCCACATATTTTTTTGACCTTGCTTATTTTTAATTGGTTATTTTACGACGCTTTATCAACTACTATGGTTATGTAGCGTCTGACAAGGGAACATCACTCGATGTTACGAAAACTTCCAAACAATTCATACACCATTTGAAAGAGCATCCTGAAAACTGGTCAAATCTCTAATATTGCATCCTGCGATGCACTTATGGCGAGCTAGAGAGAGACATATGGATTTTAGAGAGCCTGGAAGTTCATTGCCGCCCTCACATAAGCCCGCCATCGGTCCCTATCCTGTGCAAGATTAATCCAGTCCCTACCATCATATCCCATCTACCTCAAATCCACTTTAATATCATCCCCTCAAATACGTCTCGGCCTCCCCAAAGGTCTTTTTCCCCTCAGCTCTCCCAACAAACACTCTATATGAATTTATGGATTCATTAATACGTGCTACATGACCTGCCCATCTCAAACGTCTGGATTTAAAATGTTCCTAATTATGTTAGGTGAAGAATACAATGCGTGCAGTTCTACGTTGTGTAACTTTCTCCATTCTCCTGTAATTTCATCCCTCTTAGCTCCAAATATTTTCCTAAGCACCTCATTCTCAAATATCCTTAACCTCTGTTCCTCTGTCAAGGTGAGAGTCTAAGTTACACAGTCATACTTACAGAACAACCGGTAATATAACTGTTTTATAAATTCTAACTTTCAGTTTTTTTTTTTTTTAAGAGTAGACTGGATGACAAAAGCTTCTCAGTCGAATAATAACAGGCATTTCCCATATTTATACTGCTTCATTTGTGTTATCTAGGAGACTGAGATTCCAGGTTACTTTCATTCCGAAGGAATCCACACTAAAGATTTTATTGTGTCTTATGAATCCATTTCGTTAGACAGGAATTTAATCCTCAATCTAATAATAAGACTGATAATCAGAGACCGGAACTTTGGCAGAATGCCCTTTTAAATGTGTTAAATCTATCTTCATTTTGAAAGTAAATCTGTACGAATTATACCTTTGTGATTGAAACGTCGCAGTTTTATGTTGCCCTTTTCTGCCTTTTTAATATAAATGCCTAATTTACAAAATAAATGCTTTTTTGCCTTTATTTGATTATTCATCTATTATTTATTAATTTATTATTAAAAATTGCCCACAGGTATATTTTAATTTATTTCTATAACCGCTACAATGAAAGTGACTTCACCGAATGTATATTATTGTCTTTCAGTCAGTTCATATTCTCTTTGCAACAATGAGTGCTGCCGTGCAAAAATGTATAACAGTAAGCGTTTTAATTATCGCTTGTGTTTATTTGACAAGGCAACAATGAGTGCGGGGTCTAACGTTATTTTTAACGGTTATTTTTCTTTCAGTTTTTATTGTGACGTTGTTGCAGCTAGCTAAATATTTCATATCACAAATATCAGTACAACCAAACACAAAAATGCACTTTCCAAGGCTACTGGGAAGAAGATTTCTTTGCTTCCAACAGTAATTGCAACATCGAGTCGAAAATCTCAATTTTCATTCCACTTATGTAAAGCTTTTCTTGCTGCCGAAATCCCTTTGTGGAAAGTGCAAGGTTGTGGGTCCAGTGCAACGTTTTTGTAATTGCCTTTTATTGCGTATTTTAGCTATTTATATGCCTTTTTGGCTGCCTATTTTAGCTATTTATGATGCCTTTTGCCCTATTTTGATGCCTTTTTGCCTGCCTATTTTAGCTATTTATGATGCCTTTTTGCCTATTTTAGCTATTTATATGCCTTTTTGCCTGCCTATTTTGATGCCTTTTGCCTGACTATTTTAGCTATTTATATGCCTTTTTGCCTGCCTATTTTAGCTATTTATTATGCCTTTTTGCCTGCCTATTTTAGCTATTTATGATGCCTTTTTGCCTGCCTATTTTAGCTATTTATGATGCCTTTTTCCTGCCTATTTTAGCTATTTATGATGCCTTTTTGCCTGCCTATTTTAGCTATTTATTATGCCTTTTTGCCTGCCTATTTTAGCTATTTATTTTTTGCCTGCCTATTTTAGCTATTTATGATGCCTTTTTGCCTGCCTATTTTATTTTAGCTATTTATGATGCCTTTTTGCCTGCCTGCCTATTTTAGCTATTTATGATGCCTTTTTGCCTGCCTATTTTAGCTATTTATGATGCCTTTTTGCCTGCCTATTTTAGCTATTTATGATGCCTTTTTGCCTGCCTATTTTAGCTATTTATGATGCCTTTTTGCCTATTTTAGCTATTTATGATGCCTATTTTATTTTAGCTATTTATAATGCCTTTTTGCCTGCCTATTGCTATTTATGATGCCTTTTGCCTGCCTATTTTCTATTTATGATTTTTTTCCTACTATTTTAGCTATTTATGATGCCCTATTTTGCCTTTTTGCCTGCCTATTTTAGCTATTTATTATGCCTTTTTTTTTAGCTATTTATAATGCTTTTTTGCCTGCCTATTTTAGCTATTTATAATGCCTTTTGCCTGCCTATTTTAGCTATTTATGATGCCTTTTGCCTGCCTATTTTAGCTATTTATGATGCCTTTTTGCCTGCCTATTTTAGCTATTTATGATGCCTTTTTGCCTGCCTATTTTAGCTATTTATAATGCCTTTTTGCCTGCCTATTTTAGCTATTTATAATGCCTTTTTGCCTGCCTATTTTAGCTATTTATTATGCCTTTTTGCCGGCCTGTTTTAATGATTCATAATGCCTAAACTTTCGGTCTCTCCTGATAATCATTGTAATATGATGGAAGACTACACTATCCGTAATTATACAGCTCAAAATTCCACAACTGTAGCTTGTGCATAGTTTCTAAACTGTAAACAACACGATAGACTACAGATGTTAGTGAATAAAGAAATTTGCGGGAAATTATCTTCGATTTTCGATACTGACAAATACTACAAATGGTAGCGATTTTGTAACTGTTATGTTGGTAGCTAAGACAGACGTCGGTACTGGAGTTTCATGGAATTAAAATTGTACTAGATTTCTGAGCCGGTTACTGGAAGCTAGTGAAATTTGAACATACAGTACTAATAATTAATTAATATCAGTATTAATATTAATACAAAATAGTTATTTTGTGTTTCGTTGTGGTTACAATTCAAGATTATAGTCAGATAAGTGTAAATAAATATAACATACTTAGGTATGATAATGCAGGTGGGTGATCGATAGAAATACCATTTCACGGGGTCAAATTTCATGGGCAAATCATCCACCATCACAAAAGGGAAAAGTAGTATGCAGACTTCTGAAGCGACTACAGGAATGCAGGACAAGTTCTGGCGGCTGCTACAGAGCTGAGGCTGCAGATTGCAAGCAGACATGTCTGTCGGTTAACAGTTACACGAGACCAGACTTACAAAAACCTGAAACACTTTCACTTTCTAGTAGAAGATGAGATCCCGTTATAAACCATTTAGCGGGTTAAATGCCTGGCAACTGGTAATATGCTCATCTTGTTCCGATAACGTGTAGGACAAAAAAAAAATAGAAAGTTGGACACACAGGTGTTTCACAGAGAGAGATTTATTACGACCTACCAAGACGATTACGTTAATCGTTGTTAAAATTAAATACCGTGCTCTATGAGTAGTAATAATGAAGATTGCATTAACGCTCGTAACTACAGATAAATTATAAAATGAATTTGACAGGCACTGATTATGATTATTATCATATCTTACAATTATCGATTTCATTAAAACATAAATGCACTGTATTACAACATATCGCGACGATGTCCACTATTACATTTTTACTACGTCATACTACTTTTAACCAATAAAACAGTGCGGAACGACTTGTTTCAACCAATCATGGCAGTTTATCCTACAATTTTTTATCATCTGCCTAGCATTTGTTTTCATTACCTCCCTAGCATTTGTTTGCCAACATTGTACTTTCGATAATTGTACCTTTTAAAATGATTCATGTTTATTTCATCATCCTTTAATTAAACCGTTTCTATCATTTATCTTGTTTATATTATTTTTAGGTTATGTTAGAGCTTTCCCTGTATGAGATTATGGATAGTCACGTACCAGAGATTGTTTAATATATACTGATAATTCAAGTGAAATGCAACTGTTTTAATGAAAACGAAACTGTATCAACAAAGCCTTAAAATTCAACGAAGATTGTATAGTTGGTACAACTGGAAACAAGAGAATCATAACACACTACTGCCACCTAGCGGAATATTTATAATGATGGGATAGTATAACAATACATTTTCAAGACATATATATGTCATTTAATGTACCGAAGTACATATGATGTTTCCATGCAGATATTCTGCGTCATCGTACGATGAAAGAGTAGTGAAACGGAGAAAAATTCTCTCCGACACCGGGATTTGAACACGGGTTTTCAGCTCTACGTGCTGATGCTTTATCCACTAAGCCACACCGGATTCCCATCCCGGTGTCGGATCTAATCGTCTCAGTTTAAGTTCCACCTCTTGGGTTCCCTCTAGTGCCCTGCCCTCTGCATTACGTCATAAATATCTATGAACGTTGGACAATGTCCACATATGTGCAGAGGTGCACTCGTTATGAGTGAATGATTGGCCGGGATCAGACGGAATAAGCGCCGTCTTAAATCACGAAGTGGAACTTAAACTCAGACGATTCGATCCGACACCGGGATAGGAATCCGGTTTGGCTTAGTGATAAAGCATCAACACGTAGAGCTGAAAACCTGGGTTCAAATTCCAATGCCGGAGAGAATTTTTCTCCGTTCCATTACTCTTTCATCGAAATTTCAAGACAGTTTAGTACGGTATTTTTGTAAGTTAATTAATATTTTATTGTATTAGAGTACTTTAATTCTTCTCATCTTTATATAATTTCTTCTAATCGTGTAACTTAATTACTTACAAATGGCTTTTAAGGAACCCGAAGGTTCATTGCCGCCCTCACATAAGTCCGCCATCGGTCCCTATCCTGTGCAAGATTAATCCAGTCTCTATCATCATATCTCACTTCCCTCAAATCCATTTTAATATTATCCTCCCATCTACGTCTCGGCCTCCCTAAAGGTCTTTTTCCTCCAGTCTCCCAATTAACACTCTATATGCATTTCTGGATTCGCCCATACGTGCTACATGCCCTGCCCATCTCAAACGTCTGGATTTAATGTTCCTAATTATGTCAGGTGAAGAATACAATGCGTACAGTTCTGCGTTGTGTAACTTTCTCCATTCTCCTGTAACTTCATCCCGCTTAGCCCCAAATATTTTCCTAAGCACCTATGTTCCTCTCTCAGAGTGAGAGTCCAAGTTTCACAACCATACAGAACAACCGGTAATATAACTGTTTTATAAATTCTAACTTTCAGATTTTTTGACAGCAGACTGGATGATAAGGGCTTCTCAACCGAATAATAACACGCATTTCACATATTTATTCTGCGTTTAATTTCCTCCCGAGTGTCATTTATATTTGTTACTGTTGCTGCAAGATATTTGAATTTTTCCACCTCTTCGAAGGATAAATCTCCAATTTTTATATTTCCATTTCGTACAATATTCTGGTCACGAGACATAATCATATACTTTGTCTTTTCGGGATTTACTTCCAAACCTATCGCTTTACTTGCTTCAAGTAAAATTTCAGTGTTTTCCCTAATCGTTTGTGTATTTTCTCCTAACATATTCACGTCATCCGCATAGACAAGAAGCTGATGTAACCCGTTCAATTCCAAACCCTGCCTGTTATCCTGAACTTTCCAAATGGCAAATTCTAAAGCGAAAAACAGTCAATTAAATCCCAGTGGAGTTTTGATTTTCTCTAGATAAATGAAAAGCTCTAGTAATATTATTAGAGACAAACTTGTTCCTTGGAATACAGTAGCTTCTTTTAAAGTTGTGGTTATTTTCAAATTACTGTTTTAACGAAGTACACAGAGTTTTGCACGGAAATTATTTCACTTAAAAATATAAACAAAGCAAATTTCATGTCATGCAATAATTCTCCCACTATGCAGTTCATAATAAAGATTTCATTTGTAGAAGAGAGCCAACACTTACTCTCCATAAGGAAGCATTGCCATATCGTGCGCTGCCCCATCACCGATCTCACCTGGTCATCTCTGCCTTCACTTACTCCTCTTCTCCTGCCCGTGCAGTCCACGTTGAAGTCATAGTCGCAGACTCCGTCGAAGGGTCCCTTTTGCCCCTTGCCGACATACACTAGTCCGTTAGGGCAGTCAAACTCGAGGGGCTGTCCGTCGTAGCAGGCGTAGTACCTATCGCAGTGGGTCACGTGGGACGTCGTCTTGATCTTCGCCAGCTTGCAAGGGTCTTCGTATTGCATGTCACCTACCACTTGAGTCAGAGTACAGCAGGTTATTGTCTGGCTAATTATTGACAGTCAGTTATTTTACCAGTTTTTACTGTAGTTCTACAAGTCTAGATGTGTTTTGTCTTTGATTGTTTACTTCTGAAATTGTAATATTTTTCACAATTATAATATACAGGGTGTCTCAGGAGGAATGTAAAATAATTCAGATTAATATACTGGGTGTTCATTTCAAAGTGTTTCATGACGTCACTGTTGTGAGTCAGCGATTTGAAGAGAGTTTCAGCTTTTATGGCAGAGAAGTTGCCTATTAATCAAGGCGTTCAATCTGAACTTGAGAACGTGTACGGTATAACTTGAACGTCGTAACAACAGATGGAGGTCTGTAAGTCTGTGCGCTACCATAACCTCTTTCGAACTGTGTTTTGCTCGGGCAAGTCGTACGCAGGGTATTTGTTATCATCGTTTGCGTACGACAACATTCCACAATACAAATCAAATGCTCCGTGTCCATGTTGACCGTCGAAGTTAATGTCAACAAATGCGTAAGTAATCGTCTTAACCCTCTCCACATATCCCGACAGTAAGAAAAAAAAACTCACCTCAGTACGTGTTTCCAAACAGTTCACATTCCTGCCACTACAAGTGTTACCGTACGTATCGGTAAGTACTCTTCAGAATGAACGCCGTACTTGCTAGGCAACTTCTCTGGCACATAAGTAATACGCCTCTGTGGAAGTGTAGGAAGATTGAATTCTCTAGCCTCAACGACTAGCCACATGACGGCATACAGCGAGCCATGATACACTTTGAACTGAACACGCAGTAGTATGGGTTAATCTACATCTATTTAACCTGAAATAGCTACGTCCGAAGTCTGGTTGGGGATAAATTAAGGGGAGAAATATTGGAACGTCTTGCGGTTCCATGTTTTATACATGACGTGTTGCGCCAAATCTTTTGCACACGACAGCATCTGGGCACCGCAATACCTGAGCAACATATACATCCATCTCAAAAATTGTTTTCTGACTTTGTTAGAGAGAGAGAGAGACAAAATCCGGCCTTAATTAAGGATGACCAAGGATCGGAAATGAATAGCAAACAAATACAATTAATTAAATGAATATTGTTATAAAAATAAAGTATAACAATTAAGCACCATTGATTATCAATTGCAAAATAAAATCTTAGAAGGTGACTAAATTATACTGATAAAAAAAAGATTTTATTTAAAATTAGCATATTCTGAATTAAGGCCTTCTGAGTGGTATAAATGAAATTGTATAATCTGCAGGGAATCTTTGAGAATTTGCGAGATGAATTTTTGAATTTCAAAAGATGATATTGATAAATGTTTTAAAAATTATATGTAAATTTTTAAAGAACTGAGCACCAAAAAAATAAACCTGTCACTGACCACTTGGCACTAAGGTAGGGAATACAAAAGGTTCATAAATGGCCCTCTTTTCCTGATCAACCTGATGAGCTTGGTTTAGATCTTTCTCCATGCGTATAGTTGTATTTATGATAATAGCCTTTTGTTTTTTGTTCTTAAAATCAGACACATTTATTATATTGTATTTATAAAATTCATACATAAAAATCCAAATAATTTTGAAACAAAAGGTAGGAATTCTTTAAGATTGTTTGAACCAAAATGCAACACTGCTACAGTATTTAAACATAGTAGTAATTTAGGCCCAAGAATATATAACAAATTTATATTAAAATATCCTAATCTTGTCAATTCTAAAAGTTCTAGTATTAAATTTAAGAAGTTATATATAGATTTTATAAATAATGAAAAATTTTAAATTTATTTATTTATGCGAATGACAGCAGGTACATAGACAATTTATCTTTTACCTATACACAACCTCAAGATTAAAACAATTAACTTAATACAACTTAAAATTGAATCTAATGAAGGAACTAAACAAAATCCTTAAAGAACTAAAAACTAAGAACTAAACAGAGGCATGAGGAAATTTAAATTTATATATTCTTCTTGTGTAGTAAACATGGGACAAATTGTATTATATACTTCTTAATTTAAATTCAGGAATCCGTCCTTGAACACGAGTTCTACTCCTTCAGGGGTGAAATAATTTTTATCTGTTTATATTATATTTTGTTACAAATTATTAACAAAATAAATAAATAAATAAATAAATAAATAAATAAATATAATAAATTGAATGCGCGTTCATTTGACATTTAATTCGTGTTTATGGATTTTGTACTGTTAAATGGAGACGACGTTTTCGCAACCTAAGGGTTCCATCTCTGTGCTTTCCCGCGCTTACCGGGTGTTACCTGAAACTAGCAAGCTACGAAGTGTTTAACTGAAGTTAGAAAGAGGAACGTTACTGGCACCTGTTAAGAGTTTACAATTCATAGAATCCATAAGAACGGCAAACTTAGTAATTTGCCTTTTGTGATTATTTTATTTTCTTACCGAGTTTGTACTTCATTATGAAATAAACTTACTGGAACAACAAAAGGTACAGCATTTGCAATAATATATGATAACACAATGTTCTAAAAAGTAGAAATTCTTCTATAATGCTTCTCTCCATTTGAAAGTTCGGCCATCAATCATTTCCCAACTATTACATTTTGAACATACTCGTAGGTTTATCAGTTCATGGTTAACCCAAACTGTATTATCCTGAAATACTTTACATTCCCTTGAGACACTCTGTATTTTCAGATTCATGCAAGATAGAACTCTATAGATTTGACCAGTTTAACAGATCATTAAATTTATTAAATCACTTAGAAAACACTACTTATTGAAATATAGGTCTACTAGATAAGATCTTACAACATTAAGCCTAATATTAAATCCCGTACAGTTATTGGAGGTGGAAGAAAATTTCCTCTATTTTGCTTTTATTTATAGATAGGTATGTAGCTATTTAAAAACACTTTTAATACATTTAAAGAAATGGTACAGGTGTTCTTGGTACATTATTATAGTGATCAAAACCAGTAACAGCGATTTTATCATGAACCTACCGAAAAGACTTGATTAAGAGTGAAAAATAATCACCAGAGCAAGATTAATCCAGTCCATATCATCATATCCCATCTCACTCAAATCCATTTTAATATTATCCTCCCATCTACGTTTCGGCCTCCCCAAAAGTACTTTTCCTTCAGGTCTTCCAACTAATACTCTATATGCATTTCTGTATTCACTCATGCATACTACAAGTCTTGCCCATCTCAACGTCTGGATTTAATGTTCCTAATTATGTTAGATGAAGAATACAATGCGTGCAGTTCTGCGTTGTGTAACTTTCTCCATTCCCTGTAACTTCATCGCCTTTAGCCACAGATATTTTCCTAAGCATCTTATTCTCGAACACACTTAGGCTTTGTTCGTCTCTCAAAGTGAGAATTCAAGTTTCACAACTTGGAGTTCGCTATGGTGTAAGTTAATCGTCATATGAAATATATTTTTTTTTTTTTTTTTTGGGTAGGGTTTTTATTGAATTTCTTTTTTTTAAATTTGTGTAGGGATGATAATCAATTAATAACTCAATATAAAAACATTAAAACTCTATAAAAATTGGCAAAATTACAAAGAGTCTTTAGGCCATACGTGCTTCAATCGTTATCATATAGCCTATGTTTTTATTGCAGATCATGAATGTATGCAGTATCCTTAGAAGAAAGAAGTTCCTAATTCGTCTTATTGCTATTGTATTCTTATGCGTCTCTCTAGCTGTGATACTGAGAACAGTATTATGGAGCAACAATTGTAAAAGTAAGTGTTAAGCCTACACATTCAGATAAATACTGTATGATCACTGCATTATGACCATTACGGTGAAAATGAAAGCATGCGTAACAGTGACGCAAGTAAAGTATAGCGGGAAGTGTTAGCATGGTCAAGGATCCCTGCATTGGTTGTATTGCCGTGAAAGGGAATGCTGGAGATTTTGCTAAGTTTCCTAAAGAGAAAACTGTGGGGCAAAACACTTCGGTACATCTATTACTGTAACAGAATACCTATGATGCTTTCCATCACGCGAAATGACTCTCTCCCCAGATCTCAACCCTATTGAGCACCTGTGGGTTTTGTGGAATGTTGGTTATATCCCTGGCCTCCATACCTGCACTATGGATTGCATACAACACCACATTGTGGAATTCTTGCTATGGTACGTACATGCCGTACTGCAGGGAAAGGAGGTCCAACACTGTGTAAGCAGGTGGTCATAAATCAGTAAACACAATTTTATCAAGCCACTAATAGCGATTATTGTTCGTAATTTTGTGAAATCAGTCTGCAATTAACAATAGCAGTGTAAATTAAATGCAGAATGAGTCAGGAGGAAAAGTACATGGCGTGAGTGGTGATAATATTGGTGATTCTGAACAAGAAAGTTTATATGAACATATGCACTGTTCTTAACAGTATCTGACTTACAGCTGTTTGAAAATCACGGACGTCATTTCCTTCATCAGCACTCACATGCGGACGCAACCAAAATGTTAGGTTGTAAGTATCCTGGGCATTGGATCGGTCGCGGTGGAGTCATTCCTTGGCCACCGAGGTCACCCGACTTTACTTCATTGGATTACTGTGTTTGTGGATGGTTTAAGAACGAAGTCTACAAGTGCAAAGTGGAAACAAGGACGGAACTTATCGCTCGCATTTTATATGCGGAGGAAAAGTACATGATGTGAGGGGTGATAATATTGGTGATTCTGAACAAGAAAGTTTATATGAACATATGCACTGTTCTTAACAGTATCTGACTTACAGTTGTTTGAAAATCACGGACGTCATTTCCTTCATCAGCACTCACATGCGGACGCAACCAAAACGTTAGGTTGTAAGTATCCTGGGCGTTGGATCGGTCGCGGTGGAGTCATTTCTTGGCCACCGAGGTCACCCGACCTTACTTCATTGGATTACTGTGTTTGGGGTTGGTTTAAAAGCGAAGTCTACAGGCGCAAACTGGAAATAAGGGAGAAACTTCTCGCTCGCATTTCACATGCTTGTCCTCAAGTAAAGGAATGTCCGAATCAGCTCAGATCAGCAACACAGCAACTGTCTACAAGAACTGCAAAGTGCAATGAAGTTGACGGTGGACTTTCTGAGTATGTTCGGTAAAGAAAAATACTCAATTAAACAAAACATAAGGTAACAATGTTTTAATTTACTATCACCTGGTCCACACCTGTGGAGTAACGGTTAGCATGTCTAGCCGCGAAACCAGGTGGCCCGGGTTCGATTCCTGGTCGGGGCAAGTTACCTGCTTGAGGTTTTTTCCGGGGTTTTCCCTCAACCCAATATGAGCAAATGCTGGGTAACTTTCGGTGTTGGACTCCGGACTCATTTCACCGGCATTATCACCTTCATCTCATTCAGACGCTAAATAATCTAAGCTGTTGATAAAGCGTCGTAAAATAACCTACTAAAAAAACTATCACCTGCACTTTTCTCGTTCCTAATTGTTTCCATTAGTTTCTCCGAAACCGTTAACAACAGGACATATGTTCATATAAACTTATTTGTTCAGAATCAACCATATTATCACCTCTGAAACCATGTACCTTTCCTCCTGACTCACCCTGTATCTATAGGCCTAACTATGAAGACGTAGCGCCTTACATACTTTAATAGGTTATGTAATCATTTCTGCACTTTCTCTTATTGTAGAGTAAATCATAGGCTTTCTGGCTTCATTTTTCCAATTAAAATGTCAAGGACCCCTAAGAATATTACCATCCAGGAGTATATATTTGAAGATGTATCCCAATTCAGATATCTTGGAGTTATTATTAATAATAACTGTGATGTGAGTGGTTGTGTCAACGACAGAATACAGGCTGGAAATCGGGCATATTACGCTAATCTTCCACTGTTTAAAAATCAGTTGTTATCGAGGATGACAAAGATTAAAGTTTATAAAACATTAGTTCGTCCTGTAGTTCAGAGACATGGACATTTACAAAGAAAGACGAGAACTCCTTAAGTTTTGAACAGAAGATTCTGCGTAGAATCTTCGGCCCAGTCAATGATCATCAAGGATGGAGGATACACTCCAACAATGAACTTCTTAATCTGATAGGAGGTCAAGATGTTGTAAAATTTATGAAAGCTCAAAGACTGAGATGGCTGGGACATGTAAAAGGATGCCTGAAACACGCACTCCTATTAAAATATTAAAGGGTAGACAGCGAAGGGTGTTTAAAAATGGACACTGGGCATAATTTCCAGGTTTGTATTTCCTGTGACATGTTTAGACAATCAAAATAGTTCGTTACAACATGTGTCCTGAAATGCTTTATTTTCGAGTTATGGCCTTCACCGGAACGTTTTTCTTTCCGCAGGTCGTTGCCGTCAAAGGAGACATTAAGAGGGCACTCTGACAGTTCATTCCGAGGCGAAGGTTACATTCAGTATTTTATACTTGGATCGAAGGTTTCTGATCGATGGATATAATAGATTATAAAATTGCTTGGCCTCCACGCTCAATGATTTGAACCCTCTCGATTTCTACTTGTGGGGCCATTTAAAATCATTGGTTTATTCGTCTCCGGTGCCTGATTTGGAATCCTTCGGAATCGAATTGTGGCATGTTCTGAGGATATACGCAATACTCCTGGAGTTTGGGATCGTGTTCGCAGGTCAATGAGACATCGATGTGAGGTCTGTATTCAAGCAGGAGGTGGACATTTTGAACATTTTTTTGTAATGACAACGACCTGCGGAAAGAAAAACGTTCCGGTGAATTTCAATGTTGATGAAGGCCATAACTCTAGGAAATGAAGAATTTCCGGACACATGTTGTAATGAACTATTTTGATTGTCTACATGTGGGAAATACATACCTGAATTTATGCCCCGTATTTTTAAACACCCTGTATAACAGGAGGAGAAAGGGTAGACCAAAGTTAAGGTGGATGGAGGGGGTATCCAAAGATCTTGAAATTATGGTAGTGAGAGAATGGACTAACATGGTGAAGGACAGAGTAGGATGGAAGGCTGTTGTTAAGGAGGCCAAAACCCATCCCGGGTTGTAGCGCTAACTGATGATGATGATGATGATGATGATGATGATGAATTAAAATGTGAGTATATAATTAAACCTGTCATATGATATTTCCTTAATGTTGCTCGTCTGTGAATACAGTACATACTGACATTAAATCCACATCTAGGTTACATTTTTGTAGATAAATATATTAGGGGAAAAATTCCTCGGTGTTTGATTATTACGATGTTATGACTCCAAATAATACAAAGCAAGATAACACAATGAAAGAGACAAATACTTATGCCTTAGATGTGATTATAACAGATAATTTGGGCTTCCACACAGTGTCAAAACCATCTTAACTGCTCAGTACTCCAGAATAGGCACTTCGATACTGTTGTAGCATAGTCTAGTATATACAGTCACGAAGCTTGAGTTATGAGCAGGCTTCGAGACTCGGACCAATAGAGTAGTTCAGGGAAATCCGCATAACGGCGTACTGAGTATAATGGTAAATCGTACAGTGGTAGCAACTATCTGTGGATGAATTTAAATACGCAAAGGAAAACGCTTCGTGATATGGAGGTTCTGACGAATAATTATTTGGTTGTACACAGTATCTTTGATTAAAATTACACAGTTAGAAAAGTCAGAACAAGAGATGCGAAGCCCTCAAAAATTGAGGAAATGACACAGAGAATTAATGAGACTATTTTAGCGTGGATTACTGAACGTTAAATCGAAATCCAGTTTATGTAAAAATAACGGATATGGAACTTTGTTTAATATAAACAGCAAATTAGTGGACATAGGGTCATTAAAATAAAGGACTGTCTCTTAGAGACTGCAATGATGTTAGGCTTTTCTTTTTTCTATCACGTAAATGCGACTTAAAATGAAGCTTTTAAGTACAAACTTTGGCAGATAACGTTGTTTAAAATGTTTACGTTTGAGACACTGAGAATGTATCAACAGGAAAATTCATTTCCCAAGATTGAGCTCATTTGATATCAGCAGGATAAATGAAGTAATTAAAAACTAAATAATTAGCACCATTAATTGACTCTTCTATAATTAAACACGTCTACTTGAAAAGACAGGAGAATAAATGCAGTGATGGTTTTCACATTCTTTTGACATTATTTTTGTGTAATGTATTGATTTACTTTCAGAATGTACATATGTGTGTTTCCCCATACTACCGTACTTAAATAGCAACGTTTTACCTCAACACTTTCTTCTTCTATTCTAATTTTAGCGAGTCAACAATGTAATTTATTCGTCACAACAGTATTCCTTTCAAAGTCTCGAAGCCTGGTTAAGGTTGCTAGGAACAATAGATCCTCAGGTCAACATTGTATTTGTTATGAGGCGACTCCAGACGACAATGACAATTTATCTGTGGATGCATATTTACGCACAACAATGAGCTGCTAATACATTAACTAGACTTTCAAAGTATCTTCCTGATTAAAATCAGAACTACCAGTTTTTATCTTCTCCAGCAGCAAGAGAAGAACATGGAACCACAGAAATTCAGAGACTATTTTCACTGGATTCCCGTCGTTCTCGGGTCGCCTCCAATTTACTTGTCCATCGCAGCAGATATAAAGGTGAGATCCAACTGACTCAGGTCCACTGCACTTTCGAATTTAAAATGGGCCTTTCGGATGCTTTGTTGATGTCTAGTGTAAATAAAGCTTAAAATGAAATGTAATTAAGTACAACCCGGGCAAACAGCGTTGTTTAAATAGTTTTAAGTCTGACTGGCTGAATAATCAACAGGAAAACATTTGGAAATTGAGCTGTCATTTGATATCAGCGAACCGTAATTAAGAAACTAAATGGAGCAGCAAAGTGTCGGGTATTGACTCTTCTTTTGAACGTTGTCAGTCTCGTCTACTTGAAGAGGGAGGCAAGAGAGACATTTATGATGATGGTGTCGCAAAGGTTTTCTTCACTTTTCGCCGCGTTGGCCCTTTCAGTTTCTTAGCCGCGCCCTATTTTAAAGTTTCCGCAGCGATCTTTTATATATTTCGGGACGCTTTATTTAATCTCAACTTTCTTCTTCATATTCTCATTTGAGTCCCCCGTTAAGTTTCAATTAATGTCATCTGGTAAAAATTTAGTGATCTCCTGTTGCACTTCAGAAGCGGGGTTAAAATTTATATCCTTGTCGCGTTTAAGCATACTTATATGCCATCGACCTGGGACAGAATCGAACCCGCAACCTCGGGCACAGAAGGCCAGTACTCTACCGACTGCGCCACCCAGGCCGACTTCTTAAAGAATGGTTTGAAACTATTCATATGTAGTGAAATTATCCATAATTTATTCTCAGGATAAAAATGAAATAAATTGTTGTTGTTGTTTAGTCAACTATCTGGAGACAGGTTTGAACTTCATAAGTGACACCAATAAGGCATCCATCATGAGGCAACTAAGCCAGGAGATAACGCGGTAGGGTGTCCAGTTCCTTTCCCCCTCCATTGCATACATCGCTGACTAGCAATATATTCTACTAATAAGACTTCAGATGTATAAACAATTGTTCTTCCTCTGACACATATCGTCAAGTGAGATGTGCAGCCTTATAATAGATGTACATATCAGTCAGAACCTCAGCCAGAGGTAATACAATAAATTATCAGCTTATATTAAAGTAAGTATTTCAGACGAAAAAATTGTAAATACGATTCAGGAGTTGTCTCATGATATAATTAAACAGGAAACATAAGAAAAAATATTGTAACATGCAAGATCTAATTAAAATAAAATTAGAATATATTTTCTAATTTATTAATTTTGTCTCGCTTATATTAAATTCTAACTAGGCCTAATTGAAATAGTTTGATATATTCCATTTTTTTTTTTTAAATTTTAGTAGGTTACTTTACGACGCTTTATCAACAACTCAGGTTATTTAGCGTCTGAATGAGATGAAGGTGATAATGCCGGTGAAGTGAGTCCGGGGTCCAGCACCGAAAGTTACCCAGCATTTGCTCGTATTGGGTTGAGGGAAAATCCCGGAAAAAACCCACCAGGTAACTTTCCTCGACCGGGAATCGAACCCGGGCCACCTGGTTTTGCGGCCAGACGCGCTGACCGTTACTCCACAGGTGTGCACTTGAAGTTGTTAGTAAAATACCTTTTTTCTTTACTTTTACGGATAGAAATATATTGCAAATAGAGAATGAACTATTCAGAAGTGTCATTTATTTAGTTGGCTAGTGTTCTGAAGCTAAAAATGTGTTGTTAATTGCTTTGTACAGATTTTTTTTTTTGAATTTTTAATTAAAAATTACATAATTCTCACGCACTTATCACAAAAATTGTTACAAATCATACGACTTTAGGAACTTGATTCTTTACAGTTTAATTATGAATCCTAGTGTACAGTCTTGAAGAATTTACAAGAGTGGCGTGATTTGTAACAGTTGTGACAAATGCGTAAGAAAATGTAATTTTGTAGTTAAAAATCGAAAAAAAATTCTGTACGAAGCAACTATAGAATTCACAACACATTTTTAGAATACTAACTAATTAAAGAAATGATAGTCCTCAATATTCTTTTATCGTTAAAACTGAAGAATAATGGTATTTTACACACAACTTCAAATTAGTGGAATTCTGAAAATTTTGAGATTATGAGAAATGTTTATATGACTTTTTTGCTCAGAATGTCTTCGGAAATAAGCTCCGTTAGGGACGGTAAATCCTTGTGAATCATCCTGTATAATTATAACGCATTAATTTAAGTTATTTCCAGCATCATCTGCAGTAATGAGTTTAGGAGCCAATAAGCCATGAGACACAACCTTGAATTTCAGAGATTTTTGAGAACTAATACATTTTCACATGATCTATTGCAGATTTTGAACGGAAGATTTACCCTCGCACCCTTCTGAAACTGAATTCCATAATAGAACAACTGGATCCCCGTTATGCATACAGCGTTTCTGCAAATCTCACTCCTATACTTCATCAGAAAGGTCACATAATGGAAGAACCAGAAGTGGCCGATGTATGTGGAGACATATACAACAACCCGAATGCCCAGTTCCCGTTGTACCACAACAACACACCACCGATATGCAAGGATGGGAAGCAAAAGAAACCAATAAGTAATCTTATCACAGTTGTGGTAAACAGCATCGACCCAGATGTGCAGGCGTGTACTAAACGACTTAACACGTTGCTGAAGGGTATACGAGAGTACAGGAAGGACATGAAGGTTGTGGTGGCTGTGCTGAGCGAAAACACACTGACAAAAGAGCTTCAAGCAAAATATGGACACGTTTCGTTTATCAGCCGGTTCACACAAAAAACACCAAGTTCTGGTCGAGTCTGGAACCTTCTTGTAGCATCTGTCAAGACTCCTTACGTCCTTATTGCGAGAGATCTGTCGCATTTCCATCCTTTTGCTCGGCTCGAACGTCAGTTGTACGCAATTTCAGCCTTAAAGTCTGTCGGTATTGCAGGTGGTTCATTCAGAAATGAAACAGGACATTGGAGAATTGGCTGTTACCAGACGGAGATCCGTAACTATAATTTGCATTATGAAGAAGGCTACAAATACTCCGTGTATGGCTGTATGTTCTGCGATCATCTTGACGGGCCATTCGTGGCTAGGAAGAACGTCATGAAATCAGTGTCTCTAAGCGAGGAGCTGCCGAATGAAGTGGTGTTCGACGACTGGTTTTTACGCATCCGGCACTCCAACGTCCTTGTAGTCAACTGTCCGGACTCTATGTACTTCACTCGAAGCGGCGATAAGTTCTTGGAGAATAGGAGCAGAACGGCATGGAAGGCCTTGGCAATAGACTGGGAACTCAACAGCATCTCAATCTCCCCTCCCGGTTTCAGAATCCAATTCTCCTGCAAGGAACTGGACCTGCCTTGCCGGTACTTGAAGTGGGACCCCTACTACCTGATTCCCCCGTGTTGTTTGACGCAGCTAAACCGAGCATGGAACAGCTGAAGGACTTTGCAAGAATCCACAACATCGACTATGAATTGCAGTTCGGTTCCATACTGGGAGCCGTCAAGTTGAGAAGTCATTTGCCGTGGGATCCCGATGCAGACTGTTTCTACGAAGCCAGACACAGCGAAAAGTTTCGTGAGATGAAGCCGTTTATGGGTGTGATTGCAAAGCAATTTCAACCGCAGGATAGAGATGGGCCGAAGTTCAAGATATTTACGCCTGACTATTACATCGAGATGTGGGGCAGGGAACAACTCACAACCCACTTACTGCCTCTCGAATTTCAACACGTGCCCACTCTCGTAAAAGTGCAAGACGTGTGGTTGAGAGGAGTGGCAAACCCAGGTCTCTACGCGAAGAACTGCTACGGGTTTGGTTATCTGAAGCACGCTCAGCATCCACTTTCGGGCGGTTTTAATCAGTCATTTAAATATTACCGGACTGAAGGATGGCAACCATGTCCTGTTAAGCGATACCATTCTTGTCTTGACCTATATCCAACAGATGGAAGTATAGACTTTGTTTCGAGTATTTATAATTGAAAGAAAGTGTTAATAACGCGTGTACTATTCAAAGTGTGAACGAACAATCATACGATAAATAGTGGAGAAAAATACACTGTTGTCACTTCATCTGAAAGAAGGAAAGGAAGGAAAAGAAAACTCTACAGTGACCCTACAAGCTTCATGAATAAGTTGCTGTACAGAGAATATTACACTTTCACTACGTCATACAACTTTTGACTAATAAAACGGTAAGAAAGGACGTCTTTCAACCAATCATGGCTGCTTATCGCACAATTTTATCGCGTCCATAGCATTTGTTTATTTTTAACACTACCCTAGCATTTGCTACTTTGTTTGCCAACATTTCAAACTGCATTGGTCTGGACGTCAAAAAGACAGAAAATTACAAACCACTCCAGTCGATGCACAGCACTTTCAAATATGACTCGCATTGGCATTCAAGAACAAGAATTAATAAAGATCACTGGTCATAGCTATGCATCTTCCCTGAAATCCTATTTACAAATAAATGAAGAGCACCGTTCGGAAATCCTGAATAAGTTGAGGAATACACCATGTACGTCCAATATAACACCAACTGAACCACCAACCACTAGAACATTCAAATTTGAAAATTGTACTTTCAATAAATTGTACCTTTTAAAATTATTAATGTTTATTTTTTATTTCAACATCGTTAATTAAAACTTTTCTTGTTTATTTCATCATCCCTAATTAAAACTTTTGTAACACTTGTTTATAATAGGTTATGTTATAGCTTCTGCTATATGATATTATGGATAGTCACGTATCAGAGATTGTTTAATACTAAGATTTATTGAAAATCATCTGTCAAGTGACGTTGATTACTGGGATCCGGATAATTGAAGTGGAATGCAACTTTTTAATAAAGATGAAACTGAATCAACAAATCCTTCTTGACTAGTAACCGTCCAAAGAGTTCAATGAAGATTCCATAGTTGGCACAACTGATAACAAGAAAACATAATCATAAAACACTACTGCCATCTAGCGTAATGTTGAGATGGTACAATAATACATTTGAAGACAGTTGTATTTTCGTAAGTCAATTAAATTTAATTGTATTGGAGTACTTCGTTACTTCTAATCTTTATATACTTTCTTCTAATCGTGTAATAGTCAATTAAATCCCACTCGAGTTTTGATTTTCTCTAGATAAATCAAAACCTCTAGTGAGATTACTGTTGATAACATTGCCTGCTCCATAATGAAAGAAGCTATAGTCAGAGAAAAAAATCTTGGTCTACAATTGAACACAATTATGTGATGTGATAAAATTCAGAGCAAGATAATCATATTTTTACCAGCTATGTACCAGGACATACTCATATATTAAATTGACACGTGGTCAATGGTAATTGATTCAAAAGAAATCAGCAACATTATAAAATGAGTCGCCATCCAATACAATGGAATTAATCAAACATATTTTATTGTCAATAGTATCGCGTCTGATTCTGTGTGCACCCGGCCAAAGACTTTTTCTCTTTACTACTGTTACAACAATGTACTTAAATGATGCTATCTATTAATAATGTCTCAATATAATAAAGATATATACACAAGCAGAAAAATAGGTTGTATCTTATATACCATGTAATGTCATTTCCGTAAGTGTTAGACACTATTTATTACATGAAAATGACAGAATTAAGCAGATCAGGGAAGAATTTATACATGACAAAACGACAGTCTTCATATTTCATCTCTAAACGCATACAATATATTGTAAGAAACGATTCCAGAAGGCGGTGATCTCGTGGCAACAATAATGTGTTCAGTGTTCCAATTCAGCGGTTTTCCCGCTAGATTTGGCGTTTTTCAGTTTTAGTTTAGCGGGTAAAATTTATGAAATTTATATTGCTCATATTGGGATTTTTAACACTCACGGCGGTAAAAAAATAATCTTATTTTACATTGACAATATAGCAATTTAGCGGTTTCTGCACTGTATCTGAGCGAGTTTTTAATAATCAAGTTGGCAACGCTGAATGTATTGTTGATGTAAACAACAGTTATCGTTTTTAAGTAGGAAATTTAATTCTGTAGTCACAACATGAATAATTTGCGTTAAAATAATAGATTCTGGTGATGAAATTTACAATTTTATTATTAAACACCAATAATTTATAAATGACTGCAGAACGTTTCATTCCAATATTATTAATAAAGTGTTAATTATAAAAAGTAGCCTTGCATATATCCATTTATTAAGAAAAATACCGAGAGTGGTAATGCAGGAAACCTTACTTTCAGTGCCAGATTTCTTGTAGAAAATGCTGGCTTTCCACACGTTCGTAGAAAAATTAGCTGCAATAGGCATACATGATGAAAATTGTAGTAAACATCTTAAAATTTTAAAGTGACTTTACTATTGTCTAGATTTTGTATCTACAACATGATCTTTCAGGCAATTTACGAGCATATGTTTAATACAAAACAAGGCATCACATTGACAGAACAAAATATTGTGCTTTCTTACAGAAGGATTTGAACTAACGATTATATCCTCCGTGAATAGGGTGACTAGACGTCCTCTCTTGTCCGGACATGTCCTCTTTTTCAGGCCTTTGTCCGGGATCCGGGCGAATTAAAAAAAATCAAGAAATGTCCTTTTCGTACCTTGTATGCCTGATATTTTGAAATTATCTGATTTGACGACTTTTCACGTAATTTGCCTGTAGGTGGTAGCAGCATCGACGGAATATACTCTTTGCCAACGATCATAACTCCCTTTGCTCCTCCTTGTTATGGTCGTTGCCCAAAGATAGCTAGTAAATCGAGGTACTGTACGAATGTAAATCTAAATGGATATTTCCTATTATCTTTAATAATTTTATTATTGTTCCCATCAGTTTCATATTTAGCTAAGTGTAAGATCATTATTATTAAGTTTTTTCATAATTATTTTGTAATAAAATATATATTAACACACTTTTAATGTGATATAAGCCTAAATGTGTACTCTAGATATTTTGTACAGCAATAACATAGAGATCCACCGTCGTAGCTCAGTCGGCTAAGGCGCTTGCCTGCCGATATGAGGTTGCGTTCGTGCGCGGGTTCGATTCCCGCTTGGGTTGATTACCTTGTTGAATTTTTTCCGAGGTTTTCCCCAACCATAAGGCAAATTTCAGGTAATCTATGGCGAATCTTCGGCCTAATGTCGGCAAATATCATCTCGCTATCACCAATACCATCGACGCTAAATAACCTCGTAGTTGATACAGCGTCGTTAAATAACCAAGTAATAATAATAATAATAACAACAACAACATAGATATTGACATAACTTAAAGTACAATATAGGTCTAAGCCTAAATCTAAGTATATATTTTTTGTGCTCTTTTTTCGAACAATGTCCTCGTTTTTTAAGCTTTGTGTCCTCTTTTTTATCGATGTGAATCTGGGCACCCTATCCATGAAACATCATTGGCGAAGTGCATCAACATCGGTTAAAAACGCAGTAATCATAGATTACGAAACGACGGTTAAACAGTAACCGTGGTTAAAATGTAATTTCTGTGCACCATTCATAATCATCGATTACTTAAACATAGTTAGCTGACACTTCATTTAACCAGAGCAAAGTCTATGATGGTACACTGTTTCTACAAAATGACTAAAGGAAAGCATTCATACCACAGCAAAGATAATAGTCAACATCTAAAAACGACTGCACTCACTCCGTTCTACATCGAAGTGAACATGTCCTACATTTTCGCGTTGCATTTGTTTGCCTTTGGGCGCTGTTATATTTGCGAGTTGCATTTCTTTGTTTTTCATTGCTGTCAGGTTAAAATCGTACAAAATAGAAAATTGAATGCAAAAATGATTATATCCCAATGTGAGGTTAAGTATCGATAGACTTACTTAATAGATTTAAATATATTATATAATAAAGAAGGAATATACATAAAGGAAAAGGATGCAGAAGATTAGTAAAAATGTGTGTACGACCCAAGATCCCATTTACACCAGGTTACTGTTCATTATCCTAAGATCCATCCATAACCTCTCTTTGTTCAGCCAGTGACAGAGAAAGAGACATTCAAGTATTCCCTCTTAAAATACAGAAAATAACAGTTACATAGAATCTTAACATAAGGAGCTGATCAACAGAAGAAATATGACTGTTTTTGAGTTATTGCAAGTGAGTCATTTGTAGATATTGATAAACAAAATCCCTCCTGAAATTTTCTGTCAACTAATTCCTCGTAAAGATTCTCTCTTTCCACTAAAGAAACTTCACGCCCACGCTCTATCCAAGTAATTCAAGTACTGTACAATAATAATCGTCTTCGAAGTAAACATCTGTGGCTCTGGCCGCCATTTTGCTTTACTTGCTCTACTAATCACTGGTTATCTCCTTTAACCGCTCGAAAATGGCCGGTTATAGATTACTGTGGTTAACCTCCTATTTAAGTCGTAACCGAGGTTGATCCACTGTAAAAATGCTTAACCAGAGGTTAGGTGATAATTTTAACTGGTGGTTACACTAACCGACGTTGATGCACGTGGGCACATAACTATGCTCTAATCGCTGAAGACAGCATGACCAATCCAAGCTTATGCTTGCTGCTAAATAAAATGGAATTATAAACGCAATTTCTAAGTGCATAATGAAGTGGTTATGTTACCACAACTCACGTGACATATTTGAATCTAGTGAATAATTTGCTAATTAGTGGTTTCGTCATTATTTTTGCAGAAAGTAAGAACAACGCATAATTTGCATTCGAAAATAATTTATCTTGATTCCAGTGCTTCGGAGATCTCTCGGATGAAAGAAATGCGTTCAGGATGCAGGAGATAGTAGCTTTGTTAAGCGGAATGAACACAATCGCGTACCACATCTCTTCGCTTGTAAACAAATAAAGGATGCAGAAGTCATGGAACAGGGATCCTGAAAATAATCCGGTGTGAGAAATTAACACTAACGAATTTAGCAAACTTAAATAAATTATTCATTCCAAGTTGCGTAAAGAGAAACTTTTAGGTTACATAGGTCAGACACATTGCACTCGCGAGAAACCTGGGAGAGTTACACGAAAATTCCACATTCGTGACGTGCCTGTGAGAAACTAAAACTTGGGCGAAATATGCAGATTCTCGTTTCGTTAACACACTGGCCTGATAAATCTTAATGCCTTGAGCGTATGTGTAACGTAACGGAGAATAATTTCGTTGTGACATATAGTGTGGTAAATTCATATCCTAAAGATATGAAATCTAGTCTTTCCCTGGTCTGAGATCTTATTGAAAGTCTTGCGAAAACAGCAATATTGCTTTTGCGCGGTCCCCTAGTTTCAAGGGAAAAAGTACAAACTATTGCTTCCAATAATATGAATTGTGCTGTTGTATTCACAAAACGTGGACGAATGTTGCTATGGAAGGAACTATTTTTTGTCGTTGTCGTCGTAGTTTTGTTCTTTCCTCCCTAGGCTTCCTCTCTTACATACTTACTTACTTATTTACTTACTTACTTACTGACTTTTAAGGAACCCGGAGGTTCATTGCCGCCCTCACATAAGCCCGCCATTGGTCCCTATCCTGGGCAAGATTATTCCAGTCTCTATCATCATATCCCACCTCCCTCAAATCCATTTTAATATTATCTTCCCATCTACGTCTCGGCCTCCCCAAATGTCTTTTCCCCTCTGGCCTCCCAACTAGTAACACTCTATATGCATTTCTGGATTCGCCCATACGTGCTACATGCCCTGCCCATCTCAAACGTCTGGATTTAATGTTCCTAATTATGTCAGGTGAAGGATATAATGCGTGCAGTTCTGTGTTGTGTAACTTTCTCCATTCTCCTGTAACTTCATCCCTTTTAGCCCCAAATATTTTCCTAAGAACCTTATTCTCAAAAACCCTCAATCTCTGTTCCTCTCTCAAAGCGAGAGTCCAAGTTTCACAGCCATACACAACAACCGGTAATATAACTGTTTTATAAATTCTAACTTTCAGATTTTTTGACAGTAGACTAGATGACAAAAGCTTCTCAACCGAATAACAACAGGCATTTCCCATACTTATTCTGCGTTTAATTTCCTCCCGAGTACCATTTATATTTGTTACTGTTGCTCCAAGATATTTGAATTTTTCCACCTCTTCGAAGGATAAATCTCCAACTTTTATAGTTCCATTTCGTACAATATTCTGATCACGAAACATAATCATATACTTACTCTTTTCGGGATTTACTTCCAACCTTATCTCTTTACTTGCTTCAAGTAGAATTTCATCGTTTTCCCTAATCGTTTGAGGATTTTTCCTAACATATTCACGTCATCCGCATAGACAAGCAACTGATGTAACCCGTTCAATTTCAAACCCACTCTGTTATCCTGAACTTTCCTAATGGCATATTCTAGAGCAAAGTTAAAAAGTAAAGGTGATAGTGAATCTCCTTGCTTTAGCCCACAGTGAATTGGAAAAGCATCAGATAGAAACTGGCCTCTGCTGTACGTTTCACTAAGACACATTTTAATTAATCGAACTAGTTTCTTGGGAATACCAAATTCAATAAGAATATTATATAAAACTTCTCTCTTAACCGAGTCATACGCCTTTTTGAAGTCTATGAATAACAGGCTTCCTCTCTATGTTAAATAACCTGTTAAATTTACCCACTGTAAGATTCCAGAGAAGAAAATATCTAACAAATCACAGGTAATTAATTGTTTGACTGCTTTCTGAAAAGAGAAAAGAAGTCTCCTGAAATGCTCATCCTAATCATTTACATTCACAACTGGTTTCGGCAAATTTGTCTCAAGTTTAATTCTATCAAACAATATCTGAAATATGTTCATACTATTACATAAATATAAATTTTAGGCCAACGAGAGGTTATCAATTTTGACCAATATCTACTGTATTTAATAAGAAGATTTTATAGATCTAAGTAAAGATTAAGTTTTGGTCCTACAGAATATATCTGTTATGGTAACAATGGTTATTAGAGGAGAAAAATTCGCTCCGGCGCCGGGGATCAAACCCGGGGTTTGGTTCTACGTACCAAGCGCTCTAACTACTGAGCTACGCCGAAGTTCAATCTACAGCACAGGATCGAATGGTCATGGCAGTTGACATAATAGGCTATAGGTCAACATTTATGTAAAACATGGAGTAAGGCCACAAAGGGGAAAAAAAAACACTAGAGGAAGGGGATTCGATCCTCTGCTTTGTATTCTGGATCCTTGTGATCAGCCGTAGATTTCGGCCAGATGTCCCAAATTGTGGAATTTGTGTATGCAAGAGCGGCGTGATTTGTAACAAATGTTTGATAAACGCGTAAGAAAATGTAATTTTTAAGTTAAAAATCGAAAGAAGAAGAAAAAAAAAATTCTGTACGAAGCAACTATGGAATTCACAACACATTTTTAGGTTTAGAATACTAGCTAATTAAAGAAATGATATTCCTGAACAGTTCATTCTTTATCTGTGATATTCTTTTACCCTTAAAACTCAAGAATAATGGTATTTTACAAACAACTTCAAATTAGCGTAGGTCTGAAAATATTGAGATTAGGACAAATGTTTATAGGACATTTTTTTGCTCAGAATATCTTCAGAAATAAGCTCCGTAAGTGACGGTAAATCCTCGTGAATCACCCTGTATAAAAATAGGCAAATACTATTATTTTGGAGGTTTTACTGATATACATAGTGAATTGCGGCGATATTGATACATATTAGAAGCTAACGTAATATATTTTACGGTCGTATGAGTCACACGAAAGCTATTCACACAGATTCATGAAACGTGATTTTTGGCTATTCACGTATGGGCCGACCATGAAGCGAACTACGTCGTGAGCAGTCTATGAACTTTAACATGGGCTAATTTGAGTCTAGTTGCCTTACTTGAGTATATTACCCGTACCCAATAGCTAAGCATGATCATCGTGTGACCTTGAGCAAAATGTTAACATGGTTCTTGAAGTTTCACTACACATTTTTTTCTAGTTACAGGGACAAATAAACCAACCAATAATAAGTTCAAGTGTTAGCTTGGGTTGATCTGTGGCCGTACATTGAAGTAATTTAGATTTTATAAGGTCTGTAACCCAATGCTTAATACCGTAGTTATTATAAAGTCACGTTTGGCACAAATTCCATTTTTATGTATCATTTATCTTCCAACCTTTTGATTCTGTTATGTTATTTATCATCGGCATTTAAACACTCGAGGTCATTGTTCTTTCATGCACTTTGGGTTTGGCCTTCTACTCTAGAAAAGTTCTCACACTGTCCGCAGCTGTTCATCTCGAACTGTCTGCCCACTGCATTCCTGTGTCTCTAGGAAAGGTGACTGGATGTTGCTCGTTCCCCGGCGCCTGATCAGTGACTTTCAAACCACAACTTTCATCGTCGAGATGAATCAGCTGCTTCGTGCCATGCAGCTTTGGCTCCCTCATCTTATGCAGTGCCGCATGCACTGTTACAGAATCACAACGAAACAAAAAACCGGTAACAAAAATGGCAACGAGACCGAGAACGGAAATATATTTTTTTAATAAATGTATTTAATACATCTTTATTACACAACTTCATCATCATCATCATCATCCTTCACGAATTAGGCCTCTGTAGACCTGTTTCGGCCCCATCTAGCAGTCTTCTTAAAGGTCTTTCTGGTCGACGATGTCCTCTAGGTTTATACTGCATCATAATTTTTGGGATTCTTGAATTTTCTATTCTTCTTACATGATCTAGCCAATTGAATTTGTATCTGCTGATTTTTTCTTCTACTGACTCTACTTCTAATTGTTCTAAAATTTCTTCATTCCTTTTTCGGTCTAAATGAGTATATCCTGCTGTCCTCCTCAAAATTTCATTTCCGTTGCTTTGATTCTGTTCACGTCTTTTTTTCTTTAATGACCAAATCTCGCTTCCGTATAAAAGGGTGGGTAATGCTAGTGTATTATATATTTTTATTCTTGTAGATTTTTGTACTAATTTAGCTTTTAATGCATTGTTTATTATTCCTAGAATTTGTGTAAATTTGGTAATTTTCTTGTTCACATCTTTTTCATTTTGATAAGATATTTCACAACCCAGATAATTGAAATTTTGCACTTGTTCGAGGCATTGGTTATTGTGTATTATCTTACTTCTGACTGGGTCTTGTCCTAAAAATGCCATTACTTTTGATTTTTGTGCTGAAATTTCCATCCCTAAGTCTTTTAATATTTTCTGTAATGTATACAATCCTCTTTGTAAATTATCCTCTGAATTGGAAATTATGACTTGATCATCGGCATAGAGTAAGGTATTTAATGTTAGAGCACTGGTTATTTTGATTCCTGATGTGTAGATTTGGTTCCATTTTAGAATAATTTCATTTATATAAATATTAAATAAAGTTGGTGATAGTGGACAACCTTGTCGAACTTACACAACTTTTAACACTATATCACAGGCATGTCAATTGATGCCCATAGGAGCCAGCGCGCTTTAGAGCTCAGGAGAGTCTGAGCGCTTTACAGCGGAAAGGAGAGACACAGACGAAAGAGCTGGTATAATATTCCGCTTGGTCGAGCTATATTCAGGGATGTTGTGATGTTTATTGACTTTACTGGCTTTGAGCCAGAGGCCGTTTTAGGGTCTTATACGAGCAGGATGCCCTCTCCAGCCATTGTACATAAATAACAATAAATATAATATTTACATACTGTATGACACTATTTCTGCCATAAGTGCCAGTAGGTGTGTGAGTGCAGTGATTGGCTTTTTATTTATTTTATTTTATTTAATTTTTACTTTATTTTTTTGTTTCAATTACTTTGGTGTAGGCCTAATTTGTTAATTTGAGATGCTTAAGGAATGGTGAACGGGACAAGAGTTCGGGGTAAAAGATATCAGTTGATAGACAGCATTAAAGTATTATATGGGGAGATTAAGAGGAAAGCAAGAAAGGGAAATGCTGGGTTTGCAGTTAAAGACCTGCTCTTGGGCAGAACACTGTGCATACATACATACATTTTTAAGTTTCCCCTTCCGGTGGCAGAAGCGTCTGAATCGTTATGGAGACTTTCATGGTGTGGTGTTATTTTATTCATCTGCCTCTCTGTTGCTGTCGTGTGTCCTCTCAGACAGTATTCAAATTTCCCAGCAGTGATTGCGGTTTTGTTTGTGTGTTTTAGTTTGGTGGTGGGGGCTGGTGGTAGTTGTAGAGGAGTTTCTCCAGTGTTGTTCTGTTGTTTGTGTTCGGGGGATTTGCGTGGCCAGCATTGATTCAATAGATAAAGGGAAGAGAACTTATTAAAACTGTATCCATGGTAATTTTTAGATTTGTCTGAGAGGTATAAGTGCATTATAAGAATGTAAGTTCTAATTTTAATGCTCATTTTTTACAAGTTTCAGTTTTTTTATTCAAAACGAATATTTTCTCAACTTCGTTTTATAGAAAAGTGAAATTTTCAGATATAGGCCTATTTAGTTAGTAGCTATACAGAATGTTTTCATAAATCTAATATACCGTAAATACGTATTACTGAAGATAGTGTATTGAAAAGTTTGAAAATATTCGCATGGAAATTGTTTGTAAGGAAATGAATTAACAAAGCAACTGCTGTTACATCATAAGCAGAAGATACGTGCCCATGTGTTGTAAAAATGTCAGCTCTATAGCTTCAGCACATTTCGAGAAAATAATTTAATATTCTGATGATAGGAAGTTGCTCACCAATATTACCTTAAAAGCATAATGCGATAAGAGTTTGTTATGGAATATTAGTTACACTTAAAATATATATAGCACCTAGGTAACTTTGCTTTGTACTGTAATATTGTTTTGATTAGTTTATTGATTACTTTTATCAATTCCAACTTATCATGTCATACTCAATCTCTCTCTCTCTCTCTCTCTCTCTTTTTGGGTGGGGGATATCACTTTCTTTATGAATGATATGTTTCATCCATTTAGTACAGTATAGTTATACTACTATGGAAATCTTTATTATGTTATTAACATTTAAAACACAAGTGCAATATTAAGAAATTGGTATTAGTACTTTTGTTTTACAGACAATATAGATAATATCAAACAGAAAGAAGCCATATAAAAATAACGACATAAAATTTCACGTTCCGTCTGAAGTTTGTGCACCACTGTTTTCTTAATCCAACAGGCTGCTTACCGGTATTCATATACCCAACCCTTCCTCTTTCCATACTTAGTGCTTGATGCCCGCGCACGACGTCAAGGTCAGAAAAATGCGCTTGCTTTGACATCATTGCTATATCACTTCGGAATATGTATTATATGTCTTCCTCGTGTTAAATTATATCGTACTTGGTTAACATGTTTCGACCTGTTAATGGTCATCTTCAGAACTGGTTGTTGTTGGTCTTGGCGCCTTTTGTTTCGTTTCCTGTTGAGGTGTGTTTGTGTAGTGTAATGTGGAGTCAAAGAGTGTATGTGTTCTGAAATTGATCTGTGTTTAGAATTTCATTTGGGTATGTTTTTGTGTGTCTGTGTATTTCATATTGTTCTAGTGTGTTTAGTTTCTTATACATTATTTTCAGTAATAGAGGGTTGCTAATTTGCTCTTAAGACAGCAAACATTTTTCACAACAGCAGGTTTAAGACACAGTATTAGTCTAGATTGCAGATTATATAATTCCATAATTAAAATACATCTGTATTTTCAATACAGTGGAGTCCCTTCTAGTGCCCTGCATGGTTCGAACATTTTTTTAGTAGGTTATTTTACGACGCTTTATCAACATCTTAGGTTATTTAGCGTCTGAATGAGATGAAGGTGATAATGCTGGTGAAATGAGTCCGAGGTCCAGCACCGAAAGTTACCTAGCATTTGCTCATATTGGGTTGAGGAAAAACCCCGGAAAAAACCTCAACAAGGTAACTTGCCCCGACCGGGAATCGAACCCGGGCCACCTGGTTTCGCGGCCAGACGGGCTAACCGTTACTCCACAATGTTCGAACATGAGAGAGGCAACTAAGACATTAAAAACTTCGTCTTCTTCTTATTTAATATGAAAAACTAATCGCAAGATTTGTGTTTAAATTCTCAAGCGAGCAATACATGAGCGGAGGAAAGTGAATATTTTTATAACAAGTTAAAACAAACACGACAGGTCTCCTACTAAAGAGCGAACATAGGCGACTATCGAACTTCACCGTACTCGACAAACTTGAACTGAACATAGCGCCTGTCATGCACGACCCTAGTCCCTTCGTTGTTTCGAAATTGAGGTAAAAACTATTAGCCAATCAAAGATTACTTTATACGTTTGTATGTACTGTCTTTTACATTATTGGTCTTCCGTGTCCGCCCCTACCTAGACGATGTAACCACTACCGAACGATGAACTCAATGATTGGTTGACAGACAACGTCTTTTTAACAGGGTGAGTACAAACACTGTACATATTATTTTGTCTCTATGCGTTGGAGGGACCACGCTGCAGATTTCCTACAAGCTTCAACTTAATTTTTTCTCTGAGTAAATGTTTTATGAAAGCGTATCGGTCTAAACAACTTAAAATATTTTTGTCGTTAACGTTAAAACAATTATTTTATTTAGAGGAGTTACCACTGTAATTATTTACTCTTATATTTGTTTGTGTTATTAAATAATCTCCTCATATTTGTACATGTACAAATTTAGATGCTAAAATAATTCTTATTTAAGCTTGCAACATTTTCATGTATAAGTTCAAATACGTTTCTTTCGTCTTCTTTATTGTATCTTTTGACGTCAACGTCGAGCGTGAGCAGAGCGATCACCTTATCAGTACGGAGTGGGCGGAGTCAGCTAGCTTACCCAATTAGAAGTTTCCATAACAGTAGCTTCCAACGAAGGGACTCCACTGTACTTTCTGTTTTTCATTTTAATAAAAAATTAAACATCTACTTATCAACATACTTAAACTGGTATTACAAAAAGTTTCTTTTGTTTTGTTTTGTGTTTGTGTGAGTACTTACTTATTGGCTTTTAAGGAACCCGGAGGTTCATTGCCGCCTTCACATAAGCCCGCCATCGGTCCCTATCCTGAGCAACATTAATCCAGTTTTTACCATCATATCCCACCTCCCTCAAATCCATTTTAATATTATCCTCCCAACTACGTCTCGGCCTCCCTAAAGGTCTTTTTCCCTCCGGCCTCCCAACTAACACTCTATATGCATTTATGGATTCGCCCATACGTGTTACATGCCCTGCCCATCTCAAACGTCTGGATTTAATGTTCCTAATTATGTCAGGTGAAGAATACAATGCGTGCAGTTCTGTGTTGTGTAACTTTCTCCATTCTCCTGTAACTTCATCCCTCTTAGCCCCAAGTATTTTCCTAACAACCTTATTCTCAAACACCCTTAATCTCTGTTCCTCTCTCAAAGTGAGAATCCAAGTCTCACAACCATACAGAACAACCGGTAATATAACTATTTTATAAATTCTAACTTCCAGATTTTTTGACAGCAGACTGGATGACAAAAGCTTCTCAACCGAATAATAACAGGCATTTCACATATTTATTCTGCGTTTAATTTTCTCCCGAGTGTCATTTATATTTGTTACTGTTGCTCCAAGATATTTTAATTTTTCCACCTCTTCGAACGATAAATCTTCAATTTTTATAGTTCCATTTGTACAATATTCTGGTCACGAGACACAATCATATACTTAGTCATTTCGGGATTTACTTCCAAACCTATCGCTTTACTTGTTTCAAGTAGAATTTCCGCGTTTTCCCTAATCGTTTGTGGATCTTCTCCTAACATATTCACGTCATCCGCATAGACAAGAAGCTGCTGTAACCCGTTCAATTCCAAACCCTGCCTGTTATCCTGAACTTTCCTAATGGCATATTCTAGAGCGAAGTTAAAAAGTAAAGGTGACAGTGCATCTCCCTGCTGTAGCCTGCAGTGAATTGGAAAAGCATCAGATTGAAACTGGCCTATACGTAGTCTGCTGTAAGTTTCACTAAGACATATTTCAATTAATTGAACTACAATAGTTTCTTGGGAATACCAAATTTAATAAGAATATTATACAAAACTTCTCTCTTAACCGAGTCGTACGCCTTTTTGAAATCTATGAATAACTGATGTACTGTACATTTATATTCCCATTTTTCCTCCAATATCTGCCGAATACAAAAAATATATATATAGGCTACAGCTAAACACAATATGTATGCCTGTGCTTATAAGTTAATAAAGTACTTGCTGATGCTTTTGTTCAATATTCGTAACCGCAGAGGAAAGGCTGGTAGGCTCACAAATGAAAGTAGGAGAACGGCAGATAACCAGTTCGTTTTTCACGACGAGACGAGTCCAGCAGTCGTACTAAATTTCACGGCAATTTTACTAATCGGTTGAGGAAACAAATCCAGCCGAGTCTTATTTTAAAATAAAAATTGCGTTCAGGAAGTAATTTAACCGGTAGAAGGAATCAGGCTATCGATCTCGTGAACTGTCACGTAGTCTATTTGAATTACAGGAATCTCGACGACTGTTACGCGGTTTCCTGCCGTCCCTATCTCCGACGGAGTCGTTCGTCAAGTGGAAATTAACATAGAAAATAGTTAACTGCTCTGCGGAAATGAATTATTTATCGTCATCATTACGTAAGAAGAGGAATAGTGATGCAAATGTTTATAGGAAGAAATTCAAGTGATTTTTTAAATGTAGGGGGAAGTTCTAATAATTAAATATTTCCACAAAATATAGCAAGACTGAATTTTTCTTGATCATGTGGCAATATGATGCAAAACCATACATGAGGTAATGTAAAAATTATTATATTCAGTTTCAGAATTGAAAAAAAAAAAAAACTATTGCAGATTAAAGGCTAGTTCGTTCAGTGAAACGTACAGCAGACTTCGTATAGGTCAATTTCTGTCAAATGCTTTTCCAATTCACTGCGGGCTAAAGCAAGGAGATGCACTATCACCTTTACTTTTTAACTTTGCTCTAGAGTATGCCATTAGGAAAGTCCAGAATGACAGAGAGAGTTTGGAATTGAACGGGTTACATCAGCTGCTTGTCTATGCGGATGACGTGAATGTGTTAGAAGAAAATGCACAAACGATTAGGGAAAACACGGGAATTTTACTTGAAGCAAGTAAAGAGATAGGTTCGGAAGTAAATCCCGAAAAGACAAAGTATATGATTATGTCTCGTGACGAAAATATTGTACAAAATGGAAATATAAAAATTGGAAATTTATCTTTTGAAGAGGTGGAAAAATTCAAATACCTAGGAGCAACAATAACAAATATCTTAAATGATAATCGGGAGGAAATTAAACACAGAATAAATATGGGAAATGCCTGTTATTATTCGCTTGAGAAGCTTTCATCATCCAGTCTGCTGTCAAAAAATCTGAAAGTTAGAATTTATAAAACAGTTATATTACAGGTTGTTCTTTATGGCTGTGAAACTTGGACTCTCACTTTGAGAGAGGAACATAAGTTAAGGGTGTTTGAGAATAAGGTGCTTAGGAAAATATTTGGGGCTAAGAGGGATGAAGTTACAGGAGACTGGAGAAAGTCACACAACACAGAACTGCATGTATTGTATTCTTCACCTGACATAATTAGGAACATTAAATCCAGACGTTTGAGATGGGCAGGGCATGTAGCACGTATGGGCGAATTCAGAAATGCATATAGAGTGTTAGTTGGGAGGCAGGAGGGAAAATGACCTTTGAGGAGGCCGAGACGTAGATGGGAAGATAATATTAAAATGGATTTGAGGGAGGTGGGATATGATGATAGAGACTGGATTAATCTTGCTCAGATAGGGACCAATGGCGGGCTTATGTGAGTGCGGCAATGAACCTCCGGGTTCCTTAAAAGCCAGTAAGTACGTAAGTAAGTAAGTTAAGTAAGTAAGTAATTATGTATTATTCTCACTAAACAAATTAATTCATACATAGAAGCGAATTGCATCATACTATACAGTAAGCTGGCGTAGAATATTAAAGCGGGATGGAAATATTACGATAAGTATATTCCAAATCAGATAAAAGTTCTAGGAAAGTTAATGCATGCAAGATATTAGACAAAGAAAAGCTTGGGTGTTGAGTCGCACACAACTTTCCTAGACTCTAAATGACAAACGGCGGTGCATGATTATTCTACAGACAACTTTAACATCAATTGTTAGCAGGGAAAGGGCTTCGCATGCTAAATGGCTATCTACGTCTGGAACCATCCAAGTGTCATTGACTTCACATTTCTAATATATGACTTCGTGGAAAATGCGTGTGTTGGCCACTGATGACCTGTTGTATGATCGTTCACCTCTACTGAGTCATGCAGACGTGATGATAGCAGTCGGCTGGGCGGTCTTGGGAGTTCAAGGGCTATCGAATTTAATGAAGTAAATAATAGTCTATACAGAGTGTTAATATTACTCTTAACTTCTTAAATTTCAATTTTACAACAACAAAAAAAAGTTTTATACAAAAGTCGTTGAAGATAAGCCATACAATATGATACTAGTGTTCGAAAATAGTTAATTATTCAGGCATACAGGGTGTGGTGAGAGTAAATTTTATTTTCTTAAATAGCACCCTGTATTAAAATTTACATATTCCGAATCTCCATTAAATTTTACGTATGAATGTGTAAAAATTTTACTCAGTCACTAGTGTCATGTCGTTTAAATGTTTATTAAACTTCTTTCAAGGGCTTCAAACTTGAGACAAATAAGGTAAAATCAAGTTGAGTAGGCCATAAAACTAAACAAAATATTATTACTAACCAAATTCTACAACAGTTGCTCAAAATGAGAACTGTTCACAGTCAATGTGCCAGTCTATTACAAAAAGAGTCAATAATTGTTTTCCTCACGTACAGTTACATATCACAGTTTAGTATATACAGTCACGAAGCTCAATACGTAAGGAATATGCATCCATAAATAGTTGCTAACCACTAGGATCGCTACTATCGCCTCATCACAGACAATGCGAAATAGTACCAGCACAGTCTATTGTTCCTAGTACCCTCAACAACTCAAGCTTCGTGACTGTATATACTAGACTGTAGTTACATGAATGATCTCTTCCATCTCACAAAATCCCGCAGAGTAGGCCATGAAGTTAAACAAAACACTAACATTAATCAACAATGAACAGTTTTCATTAGTCTGATTCGTGTTTTGGAACACATTAGCTTATCAGTAGGGACCGGATTTTTATGTAATATCAAGGTGTGAAATATGTACATATTTATATAAGAAAAATAAGCTGAATATGTACCAAAATATGTAAAATCATGAAAATATTTAATATCAATATGTGGCAGGTATAGGATAGGTAAGACTCTCCAGTTGTGATTTCATAGAGCACCCGACTTTTTTACCGCATACTTGACACATTGCAATTTTTCCATCTGTAGTAAAACCTTCGTCCATCGCAATCCATGATTTTATTTTTGTCGTTAGTGTTGAAGATACAGGGGCCATTTTAGTTAGTTAAAAGCAGTAGATAAACTCACTTGCACTTTATACTGTAAGTACTAAAACTAGAGAACTGAGTGAAATGAATGACACAACAGTACTGCAAGCACTGTTGCTCTTTACTGGATTACGAGAAAATAAGATGAGATGTGGGACATATGCATTTTAGCTGCTCCCTGTAAGAAACAAAGTACCTACACTAAAACCTCAAACTTAGGCATTTACAAACTGTTGTTTGCCTGGAACTAAGGACGTTGTGTTTCGTGCCGAAATATATATTTTCTTGTGTAGGTAAATAGGCTTTTTAAATCTGTGTATTTCAAATTGTAAACTTCCCCAGCAGAAGTTTCTTTTTTTCCTTTTAGAGAAGTAAAGATGAATAAAACCCCTAAATATGTAGATTTATGTAATACCAAGCCATAATATGTAATATGGAGTAAATATTTAAAAATATGTAGTATCAAATTTTAATATATTAATGGTAATTACAAGATTCGCAAAGATTTGTTATTTATATACGTTAGGTTGAAAGGAATGTAATATGTAATTACATAAAAATCCGGTCCCTACTGATCAGACTACAGAGATATCAAAATCCGGTATGGGCTTCATGAAAATAGAGCGTTCTCCAGGGGCGAGCTCCCTTTAAATTTGTTTTGCAGTTTTTTTGTCATAAGGAGAAACGAAGCAATATAATCGCTAACGGGAGGAATATTATGCTAATAAAAACCAAAGTTGTGAAGTTCCTTCTACAGACGTGTCTGCAGCCTACGCAGAATAGGAAGACGTCCGTGACAACTTTCTAACGCCGGAGAGAAACCCGATTCGAGCTGCACCATCAATTAGTCGCAGACAGGAAGCTCCCCACTCCCACATGGAGGTCAGGTATCGGTTAGAAATTTTGAACAAGGACGAACATGAAGCAATAACCATCAATACGCTAATTTTGTTAATTCGCTACAGATTGCACTGCCTGGTCCTAATTCAGTCCGTTAATGACTAACTAAAGGAACCATGGTTTGATCCTCTTGAAATCCTATCACTATTCTGGTCCAGAACGACTGTGGCCCAGAATTTCTCCAATACTTCATTATTCATTCTACAAAGATGTCGTATCAATTTTATTACTTCCATACGGTATTTTCTTGGTCAAGTACGACCAGCGGTGTACTTCTAAACAAAAAAGTGTCCTGGCTCTGTGATTTCGGTAGTACCGGAGTAGTAATCATCATCATCATCATAATAATAATAATCATCATCATAATCATAATCATCATAATCATAATCATCATCATAATCATAATCATCATAATCATAATCATCATCATAATCATAATAATCATCATCATCATAATCATCATAATCATAATCATCATAATGATAATCATCATCATCATAATCATCATCATCATAATCATCATCATCATAATCATAATCATCATCATCATAATCAGCATAATCATCATCATAATCATAATCATCATCATCATAATCATCATAATCATAATCATCATCATAATCATAATCATCATCATAATCATAATAATCATAATCATCATCATCATAATCATCATTTCCGCAGGAGTACTTACGGAATGTCAGACGAAAATACATGGGTTCGAATCTACATATGGAGATATATTATTTTAATGTACCGAAGTACATACAGTATTTCCATGCAGATATTCTGCGTCATCATACAATGAAAGAGTAATGGAACGGAGAAAAATTCTCTCCGGCACATGTGTGGACTTTAGTCCTACGTTCATAGACATCTATGACGTAGTGCAGAGGGCGGCCACTAGAGGGAACCCAAGACTTGGAACTTAAACTGTAACGGGATGGGTATCCGGTGTGGCTTAGTGGATAAAGCATCAGCACGTAGAGCTGAAAACCCGGGTTCAAATCCCGGTGCCGGAGAGAATTTTTCTCCCTTCCATTACTCTTTCATTGTACATATGGAGAGGTTTTAGATCTGCGGAGTTGATTTCACACTTAAAATGTTAAAATATGACTTTTTACTTTTTTTACGATACTAATAAAATTTGAGTACCAATTAATAATCTTCATTCATTTTATTCATAGTGTTCTGCCTAAGGGCAGGTCTTTCACTGCAAACCCAGCATTCTCCAATCTTTCCTATTTTCTGCCTTCCTCTTAGTCTTCGCATATGATCTATTTAGGTTATCTTAATGTAGTCTATCATCTGATATCTTCTTCTGCCCCGAACTCTCCCAGTGCATCCTTCAGTACGCAGTTTCTTCTTAACCAGTGACCCAGCCAATTTCTTTTCCTCTTCCTGATCAGTTCCAGCATCATTCTTTTATCACCCATTCTTTCCAACACAGCTTCGTTTATTTTAATAATATATACTTTTTTAATATTAACATGTATAATAATATTTATTTTGAAAGGATCTCGATATTTTATACGAACACAGAATATAAGTACAGTTTGTTAACATTTAATACAAGTTTATTTGAATTGATATTGTGGTAGAATCTTATATTGGTTTCCTTTGCAGAATGTAATGATATATGATTTTCACAAAAGATTCGGGTTGAACGTATGTTTCTGTTTTCTTTATACTGACATTGTTTACCGTTTTGATTTATAATTTAACCCTTAAAGTGGCAAAGCTTCATTTCTCACACTAGTTTATTAAACCGTGACGGACCGTAAAGAAAACAACTATCGCAATGTCCATATTTTATATGTTGTACAATATTATAGTATTGTGAAATTTTAGTTTTCCTACCTTTTTTTCTTCTATTGTTCTATTAAAATTACAGCATATAGCCTATTAACCTGTTGTATCCTATAGGATACTTTATCAATTTAAGGGTTAAAGATGGTTCTGTAGTACCTAATAATGTTAATAATAAATCTCTAGCAATTATATTGGATGTATATGAAAATCATAAAAGTGTCCTGATGCCTCCCGGCCTCGGAAAATAGTACTCTGGCGTCCGCCAGACCTGAAATACACCCCATGAATACGACATATTAGAAGATGGATGGAACAACTGTAATTTGAAGTCTGAAAAGATAATTTATTAGTCTAAACTCTGACGGATAATGATTATGACTATAACTTTCTATCGTTCAATATTATCTTTACATTGTATTTTTTTTAGTTACGAATATTTAAACACATACCTCGATATACACAATATATTCTAATAAAGTTATTAATTTTAGTATCGGCCACCGACGTGATTCTAGGGACAGCGATTGGAGCTTGTACTCTGAGGGTATGTTTGGACGTGGGTTTGAATCCTACTTGGACTGACTACGTGGTTGGCGATTTTTTTATAATCCCATGCCTTCTACAAAATACCATGTCACTAACACCGTATCAAAACTAATTTATTACTTTAGTTTAATGAAATTACCTTTAATTACTATAAGAAGAGCGAGCTCAATTGCAAGGAAAAATATCCAATTGAAAGATGACATTTTTTACTCTATTTCCTCACCAGTCTCTCCCTTTTTCCTTCGCACTCCCACATAATCAAAACGATGGATTTTTTTGTAATGAATCTCTGCTGTAAAGAACAATTAATAACCTAGTTAAAACAACTTTCAAATTACTTCAAACAGTCGAAGTGTATCAGTTGTTCCAGTTAGCGCGTGAAGGTCCATTTATAATCCTGCGCTTCCAACTGGAAATTTCGTTCCAAATCGGAGCAATTAAAATTATTGCATCCTGCCAAGGATAAAAACAAAGCCATTAATCAACTACACTCTTCTTGTATAATGAATAGGTTCTACATTCTTGTGCTAATGAGTTGATAATAGAAAATAAAATTATGAGTATGACTGGAACGAGGTAGATGGTGATTATGTACACCGAGATATTTTCTTTTTGCAATGGATACCTGACAATAAATCCTTACAAGACTTTGACCATGTTCATTCATTTACAGATTTCTTTACACCTCATAAAATATTTACTCGTGAATATGTCTTTACAATTTTTGACACTTATTTCTGAAATAATTTTTACGTATACATGTTATTTCATTTTAAATACTACATTCTTCAATCAGATCTTACTAAAAAGAAGTATTTTATCAAATTATACAGTAAATAAAATATACTCTGTTTAGGAAATTATAAACATTTCTTACATGAAATCACTTAACTCTTATATTTTGAGCTAAAAATTTGCACATTAATAAAAGTATTGAGTTCACAAGTTTAAGGTATTTAAAATAATACTTAGGCCTTACAGTTAAAATTCGTAACGTTCACGTGATTTTGTCAGTGAACGTTATACCTACCCCTGATTCCGCCTACGAAACCATTAAATACCTTCCACATGTCTTGACTGTTATTTGTGCTGCCTAAGCAAAAATGAACGGCTTAAGTGAGATACATTAGTAATAACAAATACCTTATAATAATAATAATAATAATAATAATAATAATAATAATAATAATAATAATAATAATAATAATACCAGACAGCTGTATTAGTAGCAGCATTGACGTGAGTGCGAAATATCGCGGACCTGACATCTAACGGAGCGGCGCGGAATTACATCCACAAATACAAATATTAACATAGCGAGATTCGGACTATTGTTTAAAACGTGAGTTACTAATGTGGAATTATATATGAAACACTTAAGAAATGTTGAATAGTATTTAATGTAAAATTATTATCTTATATCAAAGCTGCATATTATGAGAAATATTACATACTTCATATTACTTTCCGTAATTAATTGTTACATATTTTTTCTTTGGTTTAGTGAGACAAAATCAATTCTGACATTAAGAATGAATTTACAATAATGCTTTATATACGCATTGCTGACAACTGCAAAGATAAAATTGATAGTAATCTGATGCTTGTAATAATTAGTAAAGGCATGTGGACAACAATAAAACAATTTGATAAAACTTTAAAATTTCCAATACATTTTAACTTCTATACATTTATTAGGTCTAAATAAAAAAGCTATGGTAATTTGTGTTTTTCTATCTACACAAAGACGAAGGAATTAGGCCTACTAAACAATGTTGTTGACTCACGTTTTATGAACTGTCGGAAATCGAAAGTACGATTTGGAGAAATTTGTAATGCTGTAATTTTGTAGCAATTATAAACAGCACATATACACGCTGACATTTTAACACAGCACTAATTAATAAAACTATTAACTAGCCCAGCAACAATATACATTGCAGTTGATCACAGCTTGTTCCGCGAGTATCGCCACACAGACTGCCTAGATAGCAGCACCAGCGTCGTTCGCGCGCAGAACTGCTATAGTCGCGACGCTGTTATTCCCTGCGTGACTCCTCCTCTTTGCTTACGTCTTAGAAAGTGAAGACTCTATAAAGTCTAGGTAGATAGTATCGTTCGCCATTTTTGTTCATTCGTTGCCGAGATACCATACGAGGAATCTATTTGCCGCACCGTTAAACATTATTTATTTATCTATTTATGTCCATAACAGGGCAAAGCCCCAGTTACAACAGACAGTACAGATAAAAAATCCTATTGCATACAACACCAAAAAAGAGGTAAAACAGATACAAGTGTTTTTATACCATTAAGTACGAGAAAAATTCGTACCGGCACCGGGAATCGAATCCAGGACCTCTCAGCTACTCACGATACTACGAGAGGAGTTCGGCCGGCGTCGTGAATCGGGTCCCGGCATAGCTCAGTTGGTTAGAGAGCACTCAGCGCGCACAGCTGAGAGGTCCTGGGTTCGATTCCCGGTGCCGGTACGAATTTTCTCGTACTTAATGGTATAAAAACAAACTGACTAGTCATACTAGTCGAGCAAAATATAATGAGGTGGGCGAGACCTCATTCATATTTGATACAGATACAAGTGTAATTAAAAATTAAAAATGGAAAAGAGAAGGAAAAAAAAACAAATAGATACCACCTAAATAAAAAAGACAGATACAGATATAAATGAAAAACACCAAATAAAAACAAATCAAAAAGAGCCAAGTACAGACATCACAGCCAAAATTGCAAAATGTAGGCGTAGCTATAATTGGCAAATTGCAGAGCAAATACAACGCCATGTTAATAAATCAATATACAGCACTACATAGCAGGCCCAATAGGTTCAATTCATTTATTCAAGAAACTCACCAACACAGAACATGTGTTTCAAGTAATGCTTTACATAACTTTTTCTTGTACATATTGTACGATAACGAAAAATCTAAATCCTGTTTATTTGATAGATGATTGTAAGTTCTAAGCATTAATAAAGGTGGAGATATTTTATGAGATTGTGTTTTTGATGTCTGTAAATAAAAGAGAGATCGTTTTCTCAAATTTGATTTACCAATATTGAAACTAATTAGCTGTAGAAGATCAGGGTTGTCTATTAAGCCATTTATGATTTTGAACAAATACATTTGTTGTGCTCTTATCCTGCGACTACTGAGAGATGGTACATTAAATTCAACCAGCATGGATTCATAAGATTGGAATATGTTGTAACATGAATGTTTTTTCATATATAGGAGTTTTAGAATTTATTTTCTGTTATTTATTTTTTATCATGTCGTAGCTCCTATGATAATAAATCAAACGCACTGTAATTCAGCAAATAATTGAGCGGCAAATAAAGTCTTCGTGTGCTTTCTGCGAACGCCAACGAAAGAGCCAAAATGGCGGGCGATTATATTAAGTATTTATCGAGCCTTAAGAAATGAATAAAGTCTTCATCAGCGAATCACAAGACGCACACGTTTAAATGTAGCCGACCTGCAACGTGATTGGCTGCCGGAAATTAGAGCGACGGGACTACAGCTATCAGGTATTATTATAGTAAGGTATTTGGTAATAATACAGTATGGAGGCAGTAGAAAGAATGTAATTGAACAAGAGTCCCGTGCTCGTAGACAAGAATGTCGTATGGGCTCTTCGCTTCATTTCATTTCCTAAGTCATATGCGTTAAACTGTGATGCATTGTATGTAAACGAGGAAACAAATGAAGGCGGGCGGGCACGTTGTTCCAGCTGTTGAATAACACTCTCGCTTTCAACGACACACTCCTGAAGCAAAAGAAGACTTCTTCCTGCCTCTTCTCTTGACCCAATTCTGACCTTTAAATACATCCACGCCTTTCACTTCCACGTCGAACGCCATAGTCGTTTCAAACAAAAAGAATGCTAATAAAAACAGCAACAAACATAAGGAACTAATAAACTAAAGTGACTAGAAAGTTCCACGACAAACAGTTGCATCTTTAGTTTGTTTAAGGTGACGAAAGAATCAACCTGTGCTTTACTCTTACGTATATTTGTTTTTTATGATTTTAAATTTCACACTTGAAGTGCGTAAAGCTGAAGAGGCAACGTTCTGTTACACAACAGTGAAAATTAAGTAGGAAGCAAACTTTTCTAGCAAGCATCTCTAAGAAGCAGCAACTAAACGATATTTCATACAAGTTGAGAGGATGCGAAGGCATTTCTTTCCCCTTCTACTTGCCCTGAGTCCGTCAGAGACAGACTGGTAGCTGTTACCTCTTACAGTGTCTATCAGTCTTATTCGTACAGATGAAAATATGTAACAACTTTGGTGATAAAAGACACATGCAATGAAAGTATTACATTTCTCTTTGAAAATTCTGTTCAGTAGCATTATGAATACAAATAAAACAAAAAGTAAATTCCATATGTACCATAAACACGTAAATAAACGAAATTGAACAAAATATATAATTTCTCTACCTGTCATTTGTATTCGTACAGTTAGTAACAAAATTAAATAACCATACATAAATAACATAAACAATTACGTTCTAATACCTGGTTGCATATCCTCTGGCACTTTCTCTGCATGGAATTTACCAAAGTTTTACATTGCTGCGGAGTGAAATTTCGCCATTCTTCCAGCACAACAGTTTTGAGGTGTTCTTTGGACGAAATTGTATTTTTATGTATATTTTCCTTAAGTTTGGACCACATATGCTTGATGGGATTCAGATCGGGTGATTGAGGAGGAGTATGGAGTTGTTTCGGGACGTTCCACATCAACCAGTGTTTGTTCGTTTCGGCCGCATGTTTGCTGTCGTTGTCTTGTTGGAAAATGTAGACAGACGGCAAATCCATTTTATTGCACTTTCCTTGACATTATTTTTCAAGATGTTGTTATAGACTACATTGTCCATAATTGCATCAATTAAGTCGATGTTACTCACGCCTTTCGAAGACTTATAGCACCAAATCATTATGACGCCACCTCCATGTTTCACAGTGGGAAGATCGTTATCCACTTTATCGGCCTCATTCTTCTTTTTCCACACTCTATGGGCACCATTGGATCAGAAAAGATTAATCTTGGTCTCATCACTGTCCCAAAATTCTTGCTCCTAATTTAAATGAACTTTAGGCAATTTAATTCTTTAAGCTCGATTTTTTCTACTTACAAAGGGCCTTTTTCTTATCCTTCTACAATGAAATCCATATTTATATAGGACACGCCGCACCGTTGTTAAACTAACTGTCTTCCTTGTGGTTTTTATCATGAGAGAACGTGGTTTCGGCACACTTAACCGTGGATTTGATTTTATCTGTCTTATTTTAAACCTCTTTTCCCTCTCATTTAGTATTTTTTCTTTTGGTTTTCTCTTCTGATTTGCAGTAAATCCACGGTATTTGAATTTATTAACCACGTATTGTATCGTGGAATGACTTTTGTTTACTATATTGGCTATTTTCCGTAAATAATAACCTTTAAGAGCCAGTCTAACTATCGTCTTCTTTAGCTCGACTTGCCCATTTTGAACAGAACTGACTGCTGAAGCAAAACAAACCCTATAGCATGCGGCAATGCACACTCGCTGTTACCATTAAGGCTCGGCACCCCCGAATAAATCAAAATTACTCAAGTGTACGGATATAAATGACATACAGTTTTACTGTCAAAGTAATGTATTTATTAATATTTTTGTTAATTAGAGCTTAAAATAAAAACTGGTTGTAAATTAACGTTCTAAGAAATGGTTTTAAAGCATGGTACACTACTATTAGTATATGAGTATAATTATTTTGTACATAATGTTGTCTTATTAGTTTAAATTAGATATGTACGAATAAGGATGATAGACACTGTATACCTGCACACCCCAAGCTGTACACACTAGCAAATAAAATATTAAATAAAGTACATAAATGGATATAAAATACAGTGACACAGATGTTTGACAATTACATGTTAGAGTATATTTTAGTGTCGTTCTTACAATATTTCCAACTAATACAATTAATTACATTTAGGAATGTCAGTGTTATGAAGTCAGGGGGAGCGAGACAGTGCAGATTGTCCCATTATATATGCTGTAGAGTAGCAACTAGGGGTGGAGAAAACATTTATATTCTGTTGTCAGTAGCTTTTTAATGTGCCAGTTGATATAAACAGCAATAAAATTCAATATAAACGCTTAGTATGGATTTTCGAAATATAGAGTACCGGTAAACACTTTCAGAAATGAAATTTGTCACTATGTAGAAAGTCAATTAGTCGAAAGTTTGTAGGATGAACAGTAGCATCTTTCCCTTCACGGATGGTTTGGAGTGTGAGTATAGGGGAAAGCCTATCAACTAAACTGAAATGGGGTTTATATATCTGTCTATATATCGAAGGTTAGACAATGGCAAACACAGACAACATAAAATGTAAAATTCAGAAGCTCAATTTTGGAACAGGTCAGAAATTGTCCAATTCTGATTCTCGTACAATCTGCCACGACTCGTTGTAGAAAGTGATTATCACTTACGCATTGCTTCCCATTGATTTCTTTCTAATATCCGTCACTTGATACTTGCAGCCACTTTAAAATCATGTTATTGTGCTGACATCTCTCATAAAACAAGAGAACGGATGAATCTCTGTTCATCAACAAAGGATTCTAGCAAGCGCAGTAAATTTCCAAATGGGTGTAACGGTTTTCTTTGCCGAATGAAACAAAACAAGTAAATAAATGTGAAGGAATTATAACCTGTGTATTAGGGTTAGGTACAGCTTACAGCAGTAAAAGTTTGGAATTATTCATCATTTTTTCCCTCCATTGCTGTATCTTGTACAAAAATGAAAATTAGTGTGTATAAAACAATGTCCTTCTGCTATATGCAAAAAATAATTTTACGATTAAAAAAATTACTTATGTTTTTTTTTTTTTTTTTTTTTTTTTTTTTTTTTTTTTTTTCAAAATTCTAAATGGTGGCAGTTCACTGTGCAGTGATGTTAGCGTTCCTTCATAACTCAAATACTATCCAACGTTCTGTGATTAATTTTTTATATATATTTATGCATGTCATATCTACAATATGATGCAAAATCACTTCTCTACTTTTGATAGATTGTCTGACAAAAAATAAATTCATTTAAGAAATAGATATTAGTATTCTCTTCTAACACAAAATAAAAAAAATATATTTATTAAGGAATGTAGTTGAAAGAGCATGATATTGTAAACATGAGTTTCAGCAATAAAATAAAAGAGAGAGAACATGAAAAAGTTAACAAGTTTATGAGTTATGAGGGAAACGCTTCATCACTGCACAGTGAACTGAGATTAAATCTTAAAAATATTTTTTTTTCATATAGCAGAGGGACAGTGTTTTACACATACCAATTTTCATTATTGTACAAGTACAGTAATGGAGGAAAAAAATGTTGAATATTTCCAAAAATTTACTGCAGTAAGCTGTACCTAAACTCCTTAAGAAAACTATGTTATAGGAATTATAAGAAGAGTAAATGACTCGATAAAACATTATCCTAAGTCATCTGGAGGGAGCAAAGAATCCTCAGAAAATATTGATCGAATGGAGGAAGGTAAGTGAAAAGGTTGTTATAGTTACACGGAAAGAATTACTCACGTTGTTGGGCAAAACAAACGAATACTGAAAGAACGAAGAATTATGGAAGAATCAATATACACCTGAAATTACATCATCACATTATTTAATTTGCATTACCGGACCTTGAATTAGAGAATATATTTAAGATCGAAAGAAGTGATATTTTGAAATATGAAAAATGCGATAAGCAGCACAATATTAAAGTGCATAGCTATACAGGCAGGTAGAATCATAAAGATAGACAGAGACAGAGATACATGATGAGTGTTAGGAAACTTTCCAGCCTAAAAACAAGCTCAGTTTGAAGAAAGTCTTATTTACATTTTAAGGGAGACAAGTTTTCCTAGAATTTGCTTGTCATTGCAGGGAGATAGCTTGGCAACACAAGGTCGTTTGTTAACTTGCTACCCTGTCGACTACGAGTGGAGGTCTACTGGAATGCGCCGTACTTGAGCAACTTTATTACCTCACGAGTTTATTAACTGTACAAGGAAAACGGGACACATTACATCGTTAAGTATTTCAGGCACTTTTTATGGACTTGGAATACATTAAAGTGCACGAAAAACTGAGACAATATTGTATCATACGAGTATGACGTTTATTTAACTGTTTTACATCTCTCGTCCTATTCTATTTTAGTAGTTGGTCGTCTTAAACGATTCACTGTTCAGATCCTAAGTCCGGAGAACCAAACTCGGCCAATGTCGATGATTAAGGCTAGGATTTTGATGAAATTGCATCTTTTTTTCTAGTAAGCCAGGAACATAGCTGCTTTAGTATTTATGTGTTATGTGATAAACTGAGTGGTTTAAGACATATTTGTTAGGGCATTTTTTTTGCATTTTTTGCCTCTTACAACTCATACGAGCATCTTTTGTTTTATTCGGACATTTTTGAGGCATTTTCATTTAATTTTGGCCATAAATCCCCATTATTAATATAAGATAATGTTTATTTCCTTTGACATTTTGTTTACATATTTTGTCCATCAATACCATTATTTTTTTACTTGGTTATTTAACGACGCTGTATCAACTACGAGGTTATTTAGCGTTGATAGAATTGGTGATAGTGATATGATATTTGGCGAGATGAGGCGGAGGATTCGTCATAGATTACCTGACATTTGTCTTCCAATTGGGAAAAACCTCGGAAAAACCTAACCAGATAATCAGCTCAAACGGGAATCGAACCCGTGACCAAGCGCAACTCCGGATAGGCAGGCAAGCGTCTTAACCGTTCAAGCTACGCCGGTAGCTCATACCCATTATTTTGTATAATATTTTATCGTTTTTCTACACAAATATTGCCATTTTAACGTAGTACACTCCAATCACTCCTTCAATATAGAATCTAATTCCGGATCTTGTGGTGGACTACATAGAAACTATATCAGGTAAAAAGTGTATCACTTAGAAAAAATTATGTAAAATTAAATGAACTTAAATGTTGGTACTAGAATTTAATTTAATTAGTCTACTAGTCTAAATATTAAGTAGTACAAAACCTTTTTTCCTACTTAGCCAATTACGAACAATTTTTAGGACATTTTTTCATGATTTATAGGTCATCAAAATCCTAGCCCTATCGATTATGTTTAAGAAACAGGAACTTCTACTTTATTTTACGAAGTATACTAAAAATATTATGTGAAAAACATATATTTCGAGACGAAATTTGTTCATACTCAATCAGTCTTACTAATAAACCGTGTATAGTTTTTATACGAGACTTATGCAGAGTTGAGACAGAAAACGTTACTAATAAACCGTGAATAAGCGATGGACGTATAAACAGGCTGTAACTATACAATGGGAATTGCTTTGCAGTAGTTATATACACGAAACCCCTTGTTTAAGCGTTGTATATAGAGAAAAAATGGCCGCCCCTCTAACAGCTGTTCGTATCGACTGTCATTTTATGATGATGGTTATCTTGTAACCACAGAAGAACAAACCAAAGATCATAGAATTATTAGAATAATATTGCTGTAGCTTGTACTCTTTGACCAAAATGTAGTGTGGTTATCGATTAGAGCCAGTTGTACTATCGATATTTAACACGCCACACGAGAGCGCTCTACCGGATGCAGTAGAGAACCTCAGATATTCTATTACCTTTCGTAACAAAGTAATGACGAAACTATGACGTAGCTGTGTAACAGTTATACTGTTATACACGACGTATGTAGTGATTATTAGTAAGGAATTTACACACGACGTATAAACGAGCTACTCATTGTATAAGTATAAGACAGTTAAACGTCTGTATATAGAGTTTTTATTAGTAAGACCGAATATCTATAAGTCAATTCGTTACACTTACAAATGACATTTAGAGAATCCGGAGGTTCATTGTCGCCCTCACATAAACCCGCCATCTGTCCCTATCCTGAGCAAGATTAATCCAGTCTCTACCATCATATCCCACCTCCTTCAAATCCATTTTAATACTGTACTCCTATCTACGTCTCGGCCTCCCCAAAGGTCTTTTTCCCTCACGTCTTCCTAGTAGCGGTGACCAAAACTCGAACTACAGTATTTACATGCGACAGACAGCCTATGAAGCAATGAGTCGGAGGAAAGGTACTTGCCATGAAAACTACAACCAGTGGTGGTTCCTGTACTAACATCTTGATCAATCCCGCGGATAAAAATCTCAAGCTTTGCTGTCATCAAGAGCCAGTGAATAATATACGAAATTTCTTGCTTCTTTTTTTTAACTTCCTCTTGAATATAATTAGGAATTTTCTGAATTCTTCTCTCGATAGTTGGTCGAGAAATTCGTAGTTTTCAAAATTAAAAACTTCTTACGAATAAGTTATTTAAGCTATTTTAATCATTACTCATTTGAGAAATTCTGCTCTATTAATAGTACATTATGCAACGAGCCTATAATGAAGGTAATTAAGAAGTGAGTATGGATATTTATGAAACGAGCGCAAGCGAGTTTCATAATTTTCATATGAGCTTCTTAATTACCATTATAGGCGAGTTTCATACGACATTTTATGCTCGACCATATTTCTAACTTGATATTATTAATTTTTTAGCAATGTCCCGTATGTTGTGAGATGTGCGCAGACGCAAAAGTATTGATTTTTTCCGAGGAACAGATGTCCACATTGACCTTGCTAGGCCATAAGAACCTACAGAGATAACATCGACATTAAATTAGACATTGAAAAACGAGATGACAAATTGAATTTATTTGAATATTATTTACAATTAACGCTAATTAGTATAGTAACAGAACATAACCTTCTGCGACAGTATTGGATTTCCAACCTCCGTGACTTTTCGCTAATTCTCTTTCGATTGCATATCCGAGAATAATCGATACTTGCGGTTTTATAACGGTAGAAAGCTGACCTGTCATTGGCTGAATAGTTGTAACCTGAGTCGTCATTGGCTGAAAGACCTGACCTTTAATGAGTAGGTGTATTTTAATGACATGCATTAAAGGTCTGCTACCAGGTGTATAATTACTACATTTCGGCATGGTCGAGCATAAAAGGCTTTAGAGCACGAGATATTTCAAACCCCATTAGGTAGCTGACTTCCTTACATTTATTTACGCTCGACCATGCCGAAATGTAGTAATTATACATCTGGTAGCAGCCCTTTAATGGACCTCATTAAAGCACACCTATTCATTAAATTTCAGGTGTTCCACCAATCAGAAAATACCATTGTAGCAATATGAAAGCGCAAGTATCGATTATTCTCGGATATGCAATCGAAAGACAACAACAAATCAATAAATCACCTATATTTTAAATAAAGTCAGTTCTGTTACTATAATAATTAGCGTTAATTGTAAATAATATTCAAATATATTCAATTTGCCATCTCGTTTTTCAATGTCGAATTCAATTTCAAGGTTATATCAAGATTAATGTTTATTTTACTCTCTAGATTATATCAAGATCAATGTCGACATTTGTTTCTCGGAAAAAATCAATACTTTCGCGTCTGCGCACATCTCACAATTTACGAGGTATTGCACAAGGTCACTTCCGCTCCCCAGTCAGATAAGAATAACCTGAATACTTATGAATAATTTCAAGTTAGAAATATGGTCGAGCATAAAAAGTCGTATGAAACTTGCCTATAATGGTAATTAAGACGCTTGTATGAAAATTATGAAACTAGCTTGCGTTCATTTCATAAACATACTCGCGTCTTAATTGCTACCATTATAGGCTCGTTGCATAATGTACTATTGTATCATCTTTCTCTTCCTGGCTATTATTTAAGACTTATGTCAATTCCTGGTGTTTAACAGTTCGTTTACCAAAATTTGTACGAGCACTTGTTTTGACATTATTAACATGGTGCAAGAAAAAAAATAGTAATATACGTTACAAGAGCGGTATGTTGACGTTTTCATATTCGAGGAAAAGATTGAAAAAGCGAAACGTAGTTGAGCTTTTTTAATTTCCAAGAAAATGAAAACAAACATACCGCTCGTGTATCGTACATTATTTTGTGCGAAGATCGTTTATTACATACCTGAAAGACGAATTTCTAATTAGTTGCAATGAAATCTCCATCTTGGTTTCTGTTTAATGACGGCAACTTCGGAACACCAAAATATCTTTCTTCAACACTGTTGCTATAAAATGTTTTCTGTGTTTACTATACTCCAGCAGGCCGTGATATACGTCTGCCTTTTTTTTCCCCCCAGTCTATAAATGCGAACTTAAAACAAACGGTAAGGTTATGTAATGATTTATTTTTCATTTTAATATTTTAACAATATTATTTATATAACATATTGCAGTAATAACATCGGCATCTGGAATCTTGTTGATTTTTTCACGGCTTCCTTAATGTTACTTGTATCAGGAATGCAATAAGTTTCGTGGAGTAGTAGACTTTACTTAATTTTTGCAAATATTAAAAAACAATAATTAACATTGCAATTTAGGTGAAATTGCAGTGGTAAGTTTCCAATTTATAATTATTACTATGTTAAACGTCTCTAAAAATAATATGTTAAAAGCCTAAAGCAGTAAAATGAATGTCGCGCTTAAGCGGTAAGAAGAGGGAAATTGTTATGTGTGTTACGTTGGGAATACTGAATGTGGTATTTCACACTTACGGCGTATTGGTTCTGTGCGGAAAACAAGCAAATACGCACGATCTCGCACAAAACTTTTTATCTGTTTGCTTGTAAGTCTTAGCTATTGCGTAGACTGCGGATGTCTGGAAAGTAATTAAAAAGGGTTAATTTTCAGTTAAACAACGACAGAAGTACTTTTATGACCTCAAGGTTGTGATATTCGTCTCTTTCGCCTGTATTAAAGAATGTACCGAGCCATCACCATAACGTCAGAATTACGAAGAATCACGGTGATGTGCTTTAATTTCGTTAAAATTATGTAATGGATGATGGGTCCTCTTAGGCAGTCACGACAGCCCACCGGATGGGCGGCTCCTTTCACAGCGGCCGTGGAATTCTCCACCACCCACGATGCGAGTTGCGCAAGTGTTTGCTCAACCCCCGACGAAGCGCTGCTGAGCGGACTTCTTATGTCTTGCACTTGTAGGTCCGAACTGGTGTCTTATTTCTTACTCGAAAAGAAAAGAGTTTGGTGAACCTGATATTCAGGTTTCGAGTGAATAGTCTGGAGAGCAGAGTTGTAAATATTCCGCTTTTATTAGACATTCGAGATCCTACTCTTCAATTATTCTGTCCCATTTACCTTTGAGGATCCACAGTGCCGGCTCGGTGCAATCGATTTGGGTTCGCTGTCTTGCTGATGCTTCTGATTTCTGTAGTGAGCCCCATATATCTAGCACTTCTTAATGGAGGTAGATATCAAGTATTCTGACTATGATGCATGGAGTGCTCTTCAATTTAGGAGAAAGGTGACTGATAAATATTTCAGAGAAAATCCATTAACTTTCTAAAATCTGTTGACATACTCTTCTTTCTTGATTCTAACACTAGTTCATTCACATTTCTATATTTTTACTACGTTGAACAATAATTCCTCATATTATAGATATATTAATTTGTTCTACAGAATTTATCTGTAATATTGACACTTAATATTTTAAGAGAAAAATTCGCTCCGGTGTAGCTCAATGGTCAGAGCGCTTGGTACGTAGAGCCAAGGACCAAGGTTCGATCTCCGGCGCCGGAGCGAATTTTTCTCCTAAAATATTAAGTGTCAATATTATAGATAAATTCTGTAGGACAAATTAATATATCTATAATATTTTCTCAGCTAGCAGTGCATAATAACTGCGGATTCCCGGCCAACAAGTCACTCAGTTGAGTGCGCTCCTAGTATAATGACAGTTGACATTGGATACACGTCAACATATATGCCTAACTTGGAGTCAGGCCACAAAGGGGAACATCGAAGGAGAAGAGTTCGATCCAGTGCTAGGGATCGAATTCGGCGTAGCTCAGTGGTCAGAGCGCTTGGTACGTAAAACCAAGGACCCGGGTTCGATCCCCGGCGTCGGAGCGAATTTTTCTCCTAAAATATTAAATAATTCCTCAGATAAATTATAATGTTATCTGTTTCTAATTATTCAATCAAATGACTTATCGTATTAGGGGTTAGGCACATCTTACAGCAGTAAAATTTTGGAAATATTCAACTTTTTTTTTCATTACTATATTTTGTACAATAATTTTTATTTTATTTTTTAATTGGGTTATTTTACGACGCTGTATCAACATCTAGGTTATTTAGCGTCTGAATGATATGAAGGCGATAATCCCGGTGAAATGAGTCCGGGGTCCAGCACCGAAAGTTACCCAGCATTTGCTCATATTGGGTTGAGGGAAAACCCGGGAAAAAACCTCAACCAGGTAACTTGCCCCGACCGGGATTCGAACCCGGCCCACCTGGTTTCGCAGCCAGACGCGCTGACCGTTACTCCACAGGTGTGGACTGTAGAATAATGAAAATTAGTATGTGTAAAACACTGTCCTTCTGCTAGATGAAATAAATAAAAATAAAATAAATAAAAAAAATATATATCTGTATATATACAGGTTGTTTCCGAGGTGATGTTACAAACTTTCAGGGGTGATGGCGAAGGGCACATGTATCAATTTGAGATAAGGAACCCTGGTCCGTAAATGACCGAGTCGAAAGTTACAGGCAAAAATAGTTGTGTGGAAATGAAATAATTTTATTCCTCTGTACACCTTATTTATGTGTATTTATCTGTGCATCTTACACATACTCCATTCATCTGACGTTGTTTACGTTGTCTACTTACAGTATTCCATTCAGTGCGCTGTCTGAGGGATGGGGACAGGAAACTACACTAAAGCAATGCAGATGGCGTAATGTGTAACGGACATTGTCGGTCCTGATATGCACGTCTGTAGACAGCAGTGTATGTGTACAAGTTGCAGTGTCCAGTCGATCAGTCCTAGTGAAGTGGAGGAGTACACGAGAGCGGAATAAGCAGACCTGATTTTCGAATACGGATGAGCCAATGGGAACAGTAGACAAGCTCTCAGATTGTATCGGCGCAAGTACCCACGTAGGAGATATCCGGCCCATACCATCTTTCCACGACTGTTCCAAAGGTTAAGGGAAGGAGGGCACGTGGTGCCAAATTACAATTCCATTTCCACACAACTATATTTGCTTGTAACTTTCGACTCAGTCATTTCCGGACCATGGTTCCTTATCTCAAATTGATATATGTGCTCTTCGCCATCATTCCTGAAAGTTTGTAACACTACCTCGGAAACATCCTGTATATAGACTTTTTTTTCAAAATTCAAAATGTTGGCAGTTCACTGTGCAGTGATGAAGTGTTTTCCTTGTAACTCAAAAACTATCCAACATTGTGTGTATTTCAGCATGTCATATCTACAATATGATGCAAAATCACATCTCTGAGTTTGATAGACTGATGAAAAATAAATTTATTTAAAAAATGGTGAAATATCAATATTTTTTCCTAACACAAAATTAAAAAGCAAGTATTATTATTAAGGAACATAGTTGAAAGAGAATGATACTGTAAACATGGTTTTCAGCAATGTAATAAAAGAGAGAGACCATGAAAAAGTTAACAAATTTTAAATCGTAAAAATATTTTTTTTTCATATAGCAGATAGATAATGTTTACTCATACCACTTTTCATAACTGTATAAGATACAGTTACGGAGGAAAAAAATATTGAATATTTCCAAAAATTTTACTGCTGTAAGCTGTACCTAACCCTTAAAGTAAACACTTATTACTTTATTACGATGTTAAGTAATATCTAATACAATATTATAATGTATTTTGGTATTTGACTATCTGAAATATAAGCTAATCTAGTCTTTCCACGATTGCTTTTCATATCTATTTCAGCTATATCTCCACGTCGCGCATCATGTATCGGACCGTATACTACATTATGTTGCTAATCTTGCTGCTTAATAAGATATGTGTCCATTTTCCCGCATACACGCTTGTAGATTTTAATTGTTATACAGAGTGATTTATATAGAACTGACACATTTCTTTCTTTAATTATTCCGTTGGAAATTCATTCAATGACCCAATTTTAGCACCAAATTAAGCAGAATGTTCTGGAGTTTCGATTCCTTGTCACTAGATGCGCAGATGTTTATGTTTTATTCCTATTGTTGGCAACACTAGATGCGCAGGTGTTTATGTTTTATTCCTATTGTTGGCAGCTGTTTTCGACATTTTGTGTCAACGTGAAAATGCAGTACACATTAAATCAATGACTTTTTATGTGAACTCACAGAACTCACGCCATTGGGCCATCGAAAATCCACATGTCATCCATGAAGCACCTATGCACCCTGTTAAAATCGGAGTTTGGTGCGCAATATCCGCACAGAGAATAGTGGGGCCAATTTTTTTTAACCAGACTGTGAACACTACAGAGTACCGACTGATTTTCATGGAGTTTGTTGAGCAACTGGACGATTTAGAGCTGAGTCAAGGATATTTTCAGCAAGATGACGCTACATGCCATACATCAAATGAATCCATGGAACTAATTGCAAGTTTCTTTGACGACCGAATAATTTCCAGGAACCTGTGGCCACCGAGATCTCCGGATTTGACAACGCCGGACTTTTTTCTATGGGGTTACTTAAAAGACAGGGTTTACGCCACACGTCCCCAGACATTGGACGATCTGAAGCACAACATCACACAGGAGATTCAAGCTATTGACAACAGAGTCCTCCAACGAGTGGCGAGTAACATGGAACGACGTGTTGAGTTGTGCCTTATGCAGGATGGAGGACATTTTCAACATTTGCTATAGAGGTAAATAATCTCCCAAAATTCCTCTACATTTTAGGTATAATAAGTTGTCGCTAGCACAATTCGTTTTGAAACAATTAATGAAAGAAATGTGTCAGTTCTATATAAATCACTCTGTATTACAGAAAACGTTTGACACTCCTGTATCACAAATTAGAACACAAGTTCTCTGAGATCCGAATTTTTCTTTTATATCTCAGGATAAATATATTGGTTATTAAAATTGTCCCTTATCAATTCCATTCGTCCAGTCCTGTGTTTTTCAGTGATGTCCTTTAGAGATAGAATATCACCACATAGGATTATGTGTAGGGCTACTTACATAGCTACTTACGTACACATACTATTTAACAGCATCATTGAATACAATTGATATTTCTTAACCGATCGTCTAATTTCATATCCGGTACCAAATATCAATTAGTAAACAGTGCCAACTCGTTGTGACAAAGAAGAAAGTTGACGTTCTCGTTATGAAGATGTCACAAATGTTTCCTACCTATATAACGAACACAACCCAAGTTGTAATAAAATTTAAATCTTGTCACAGAACTTTCACTTGAGAATGCTTTAAGCTAGCTTAAGATCTACGAATTTCCATACTGACTGAGATGCTATCGTTATATGATTATTTTAATACCGTCACTGCAGGCATAAAGAAAGTCCAGCTTCCTAGATTCACTTCTCCATTAGTCAGGGTGCGCGGTGATAAATGTAATAGAAAGAGGGCGTGGTGCATACTCGTAGCTTGGAGGAGAATTCTACCAACCATACGTCCTTTCTTATTTCTTTCCTCACCCTAGTTTTGAATTAAATCTCCTGTTTCAAAATCAAAGAAATCGAATAAAGATCGTATTGTTAGGCTCAGTTAGTCAGTTAGTTAGTCAATTAGTATACGCACTGTAGTACACCCTAAGTATTTTCTCTACTGTCTCGTTTAGAATTCGCAAGTTTACCTTCTTTACTTTTCTTCCTATGACCATTCTTCGTCTTGTTGATTATGATTAAAGTATTTTAATGGATCTCTTTTATAATATGTTAATGCGATTCCTTTATCATTTAGGTTATAAATATACAATACTAGTGGCTTGTGCAGCAAATGCTGCAAACTAAGTTCGTTAGACGTTCAAATAAATTTTTTCAGATTTATTTTCAATGAAGAATACTTGTATTTTTGATAGTTATTTGCTTCCATAATAATGAAACATACTCCCTCTGAATGGATTTTTTTAGGCCAAATACTTTTTCTTGAACCTATCCAACTTCAGTTTTTGAGTTTCAACGCGAAAACTCAAGTATCAATGTCAGGACGATAGCAATAGCTATTTCAGGTCATTGTGGATTGTAGGCAAAGGTTAAAAAAAGTCAGGTTTGCTAAGCTTTCGAACAATAGCATTTTCGTATAGCTGCTGCATGTAGAACTTAAATGTAGAGCGTAAAATCATTTTATCCTGCTAAGAGATCTTGCTGAAATGATCTGGAGACTACAAAACTTTTCTAGGCCTCTTATTTTATCTGTAAGTAATATCTTTTGATCTCTCCTTAGGAACTGTAATTTTGCGCTCTCTCGAGCCAATACTGAAGACAATGACGCATATCAATATCTACACTACACCGCCATTAAGTGTATGAAAAGACCCAACCCCACTGGGTTAATAAGTATAAAAATATTTGATTTTTAATAACAATATTATTATCTTACTTAAGTTTTGCAGTTATATATAGCAGCCACTCAGTAAATTATAGAAATGAAGATCTAAATTAAGATATTCTCTACATTTACTTACATAACCTCAAAACGTTTCACTTTGATGTCATCAATATAGCATCAATATTATGTACAATTAATGAAAAATAGACGCATCATGATATTAACTATAATAATATTTAATTTCTAATGGTAATAATGTCATCAAACCACCTCAAGTTTCGTAGATTTGAATATCCAATACACAGCTGTACTCACAAAATTATACACTCCAGAATCAGTTTTTAAAAACAAATTGAATTGAGCTCTAAATATGTCGGCAATCCTGCAGGTCATGGCCTTCGTGTAATAACCTATTGTTTATTGTAGTGTGTGTTTTGTTCTGAAATTCAATCAAGTCGGCCGTGATTGAATAAAATTAGTTCTCAAAACTGACAACAGATGGACTTTGGAAAATATGAAAATTATGTAGGAAAATTGATATTTCACTGAAAACTACTACTTTTCCGAAAAACTTTGGATGCCAGGCATGAAAATGAGGGGTCACTCTTTAAAATCCGTTCAGCCGTTTTCCCCGTAATTTCCATTACCAGTTCAAATTATATATATCGATTTTCTCTCACTTTCATGTTGAATAATAATAACTTTCATGTTGAATAATAATAATAATAATAATAATAATAATAATAATAATAATAATAATAATACGTGGCGCTACAGCCTTTTAAGGGCCCAGACCGACCAGCCCGGCTGATGGCCTCACGTCCACATGCCGAAGCAGAGGTGGACGATCATCCAACCAGAATGGAGGTAGCGTGTGGTTAGCACGATAATCCCCTCAGCCCTTATAGCTGGCTTTCGTAATCGGGTTTCACTACCTATCGTAGCTCCTCAAATGTGTCACGTGTTGGGTGGGCACCAGTCCCTTACATTGGCCAAAATTTCATGAGAAAATTTCTTCTCCCATAAGGATTCGAACCAGCGCGCATTCCATAATGCCAGTCCAGCCTTAGACCACGACGCCACTGCGCGGGACTTTAATGTTTTACGATCAGTCCATGATAAGTAAAATAATTGTGTTTAATGATTCACTATTTTATTAGTGAAGGAAGATCTTTTTTCCTAGCTTGTTCGCTATATCTGATATGGGAGGTTCGAAGACCATTTCAGGTTATTTATTGTAAGAATAATGGAAATCAGGATTCCCGTTTACTCTCGATAAGCACGTGACTGGAAGGGAAACTCTTAAAGACTGGCAGTGGGGCAGTAGGTCAGTAGTACGCTGATACTGAAAAGTGAATCTGTGGGTTCTTTACGCTCAATAATCTGGGCGTCACAGAAAGTAGAAAAAACAATAGATGGCCAGACTTGGTACGGAATATTGTAGTAGTATTAGTAATATTTATTTATTTAACCTGGTAGAGATAAGGCCGTCAAGCCTTCTCTGCCCCTCTACCAGGGGATTACAACTATAACATGAACAATAACATTACAATTAATATTAAATTTACAATTACAATTACAATAAAAATTAAAGTACGACAAGAATACCTGATTAATGAAAGCTAGACATTTTATCATAGAAGTTAAGAACAAAGAATATTTTTGTATTTACTAAATTACGAATTAAACCTACAATAACAAAATTCTATAGTGATGAAATTACCGGATATTGAAATATTTTGTGATAGATTAAGAGAACTATTTACAAGAAACCATGTCTGAACGAGTCTCAATTACTGACCAAGTGCCTAGTAAGTTTGCGTTTGAATTGAATTTTATTTCGACAGTCCCTGATGCTAGCAGGTAACGAATTCCAGAGTCTTGGCAGGGCTACTGTGTTTCATAAATTATGTATGTATATGGTAACAAATATTTTCTGCAATCTTACAACACTGGTAGAGGGGCAGAGAAACGGCCTTATCTCTACCAGGTTAAATAAATAAATCTAAAAAAATCTAAACCTAACACTAAAATAAATTAATTTAAATATTTTAATAAAGTACAAGAAGTCAAATAATCCCTCCTACCCAAATATAATTTGACAATAAATGTTTCCACAATGCCAAGTAACTAAAGAATGCAGTATTAAATTTAATATACAAAACATTTCGTTTTATTACGACCTTCCAACAGTGAGAATTTTGCGGTCAGGAACGTTAGAACGTAGAATTGACCACAGCAGTTATTAACACTGTAGGTTAACACACTGTGCCATGTGGAATTTAGATCATAATAATTACGTGACTGAAGCAATCTTCCTTCATGTATGAGCCTTGGTTGTGATGCCATTAAGAGCATTCAATTATATTATCGCTCAATCCTGCAAATGTTAGGCCTATGTAGCCTATCACATCTGAATTACCTCATTAACGAATTTTGTAATTTGTGTACATTATATCCATATAGACAATATGTCCGTGTTCTTCTTTAGGATTCGTGACGTCAGGTGAATAATACACATGGCCACCTGAGGTCAGATTCCTAATCATTGAGGAACGTAACACCAGTGCGATTCTCTATATGGAAGCGTATTACGTAATTATATTTAATATCCGTCCGTCACGCAGAATAATAGATTCCAATGCTGACTCTCAGGACGTAGCAACAATTGTGAATAAACTATATAGAAATTAAAAATAAAAAATTCCTATATGAGTATATAGCATAATAATAATTTAATTGATATCGAGAGGCAAGAGATTGAGCTCCAATGTTCGGAAAAGTCCTCACTACATTTACAATCAGATCTCATGCTTAACTGGGGGAGGTGTGACTACATAAATTCTTGTAACAAAGACAGCAGAGCAGGTTTAGCGTGGCTAAGATTGGGGGCATGGAAGGGTAATAAAATTGTCAACGAAGAAGGGGAGCGCCTTTGTCCGCTTTGCAGAGAAAAGGACTCCTATAAACATATTTTATTACAGTGTGTCGAATTGGAACATGCTATATCTACCACCCTCGATGCTAAGTCAGAGTAGGAGTTCGCTTGCATGTCTTGACCTCATGGGGAATACAGAATGGGAACGAAAGACTGGATTGTTCCTCTTGAAGGCGAGAAAGATTAGAGCTGCAGCTGTTGAAGTTTGTGACGCGAACTGAGGAAGGGATAATAGTATCCACCCAACTGTACACTTTTATGTCTGTTTTAGGTTAGGATATATTATATAATGTGTTTTGTTGTGCCATTTTCATTTTAATATTTGTGTTCTTTTAGTGAGTAGTGGATATAATCTTAGATGAGGGGGTGAAACCTACAAAGTAGGACTTGTTTTAGGTACAAAGCACGTACGGTTAGAAGATCCGTGCATTGGATTTTAGAGAAAATTATGGTAATATAAAATCTGTATGTATGATATTACTCAATAAATCCATCTATAATAATAATAATAATAATAATAATAATAATAATAATAATAATAATAATAATAATAATAATAATAATAAATAGAAGTTCAACGCTACAGGAAAATGTAGCAACACTAGACCCAAACAGAAGTATTCTACCCTCATGAATAGCACCGCTATAGATCACTGTTTCAGATACCCAGATAACAAAATGAAAACCTAATACATACTCAGTTCTCGAAAAGAAAAAGAAAAGAACATTACATCAATCACTATTATCACTAACTTTGTTGTTACACGCTACAACTCGAGTAACAGATGACATTATTATTATTATTATTATTATTATTATTATTATTATTATTATTATTATTATTTCCTTTTATTGCTAATGTCGGGTACTTGATTGTTTGTCATTCCCCCATATGAAGCCAGTTCATAGACTGATATTTACAGACAGAGTCGTTGCACAGGTTGCGCCATACGAGGCTGGTCTACACTACATCCGCTATGACATGAGATGACGATGGAGATTTGTTGGGATGCCATAGGAGAATCGAACTCCCTGAGAAAACCCTTGTGTTGCGTGTATAACGGGCTTGCCTCACACAAGTTATAAATCGGAGGTACACCGGAGATCGAACCTGGGTCCCAGGATTATAACAGCGCTCTAGCCACTAGATCACCGTCGCAGATAATATTATTATTAATTATTATAATTATTATTATTATTATTATTATTATTATTAAGCTACTTTATGGTTGTTAGGGATATATTTCTTAATATTTATATTTTGTAACCAAAATACGTCCCGGAAATTACAAATTTCCTTTTAAAGATTCTGTTTCAAACAATGCTGAGTTTATAGGCTTTGGTTAATTGCAAGAGTTGAGACTTCAATTCTCTATTTCATATCCCACCTCCCTTAAATCCATTTTATATTATCTTCCCATCTAGACGGAATAATTTTAATAATAATTAATAATAATAATAATAATAATAATAATAATAATAATACTTATTTACTGGCTTTTAAGGAACCCGGAGGTTCATTGCCGCCCTCACATAAGCCCGCCATTGGTCCCTATCCTGAGCAAGATTAATCCAGTCTCTATCGTCATATCCCACCTCCCTTAAATCCATTTTATTATTATCTTCCCATCTACGTCTCGGAATAATAATAATAATAATAATAATAATAATAATAATAATAATAATAATATAATAATAATACTTACTTACTGGCTTTTAAGGAACCCTGAGGTTCACTGCTGCCCTCACATAAGCCCGCCATTGGTCCCTATCCTGAGCAAGATTAATCCAGTCTCTATCATCATCCCACCTCCCTTAAATCCACTTTAATATTATCTTCCCATCTACGTCTCGGAATAATAATAATAATAATAATAATAATAATAATAATAATAATAATAATAATAACTAATAATAACAACTTATTTCAATTATTTAGAGAACAAATACGTAGAGATTTTAAAAGTGTGTAACTCAAGTCAGTTCAAATTTCAAGTGCCGCATTCTGTCTGATTGCCAATTTATATTAAATGTGTTTTTCCTCTCTTTTTCTCTTTCTTCTTCTTATTTTTTTTGCTCTTGTGTGTTATTTATTGGTTTAAATTAAGTTACTCTATTTAGTAAACTGTCCTTGTAAATTTTATGTTATATTATTGGCTAAGACCACACCGTACACGAGCCTGGCTCTTACGGTAGCGGCTAGAAACATTTTTGTTTCACAATTTTAATTTGTATTCACTAGCCAGCTATCTAGTTAAGTAAACTGAATAAATCAATTAAATAACACCACATTTTCAAATGTGGAGAGATAAATAACATTTTATTATAAAGCAAAAGACTCAAAGAAATCCTTAGCTTGGCACGTTGTTTCCTGCTTAAAATATGGCTTTTACTATCGAAAAGAACTAACTAAATCATTATAAAAGTGCAAAATATAGTATTTACAGATGTGTTGTATTTATTACAAGGGCAATGAATTCTAGAAAATCAGGTACACAGTGTTGTCATTTCTCGCTGAAGATCTGTGCAGGGCAAAAAGCTAGCGATTAAGATTCTAAACGTTTATAGAACCAACACAACCTTCACACGATGACCTTTAGGTGTAGGTCTCGGTGCCAGCAAAGATAACAGTAAATGAAGGGAAAATGTGCAATTACGCAATTTATTCAATAGCCTATACATTTTAAGTGGTAAGCAATAAAACTGTTATATTATGTTATTTTGTTTCAATAACACTGCATTTTACAATGCAATTAAATACTTAAATTTACATCCATTCTACAGTCTGATCCGTTTAGGTATGTATAATATTAACTTATTATTATAAAGCTATTATGATAGTAAGAAAGATTTCTTGCTGGTTATATTATGATTAAAAGATGAGAGTTTCCATGACAATCAGCAATGTATAATCTCAAAGGACAAATGAAAATCGTAGATGATTAAAATCGCTACTACAAATCAACAGCGGGCACAATGTGTTCTTTGGTATGCTGAATTAGAGAATGTTAAAAGAGTTCAAAGAGAATTTCTACGTGAGTATGGTGTGCGTAATGTACCTAAATACGATTCCCTAATGTTGTGGTATCGAACATTTGTAGAAACAGGTTCTGTGTTAAAAAAAACATGCAGAAGGTCTCAGGCGAAACCCAGCACGAAAAACAGCAATCTCTTGGCTTGGTCCCCAAACTCCCCAGATCGAACCCCTCCTGACTTCTTCGTGTGAGGTTTTGCTAAAGACATTGTCTATCCACAGAAACCCAGGAACATTGATGATCTGAGAGTAAAAATTACTCAAGCTTTTCAACAAATCACCCCTCTTATGTTACAACGGACATGGGCTGAATTGCATCACCGTTATGAGTTGTGCAGGGTGCGCAATGGGGGTCATGTTGAGCTCTGAGGAATCTCCCATCTTTCAGTGTTGTATGCACAAAGTTTCAACAAATAAAGTTCAGTAATAAATGTTTTACGGTGTTTTTATTTTATCCATAACCAAACCGATCATCCTGTATTTTTAAGAACGACAAAGTTTAAATAGATTTTATGGTTATAAACTAGCTAGGGATTTCCCTGCCGGTTGGCATATAAACTCAAGGATAATAGTGCAATAAGTGCAAGAGGGTACTATGATTGCAGAATCGTCAAGTATGCCAATATCTATTTTAAAGAAAACATTTTTTATAGGCCTTATACGGTCATACGGCTAGAGGTTCGGTTTTTCAATTCAGTGACCCGGCTTCAAATTCCAGTAGGTCAAGTTTAAATTTGTGGCAGGATGATAGATTGCTAAGAGGGTTTCTTTTATTTCTCTTGACATAATCCCTCAGTTTCTGTACATTTAGCCTAACTATTATCAATTACTAGTGAAGGATTTAACGGGAAATTCCCGCATCCTGTAATTATAAGGTATTCTTACTGTGAACAATCCACAAAGAAAGCAGCAGAAATGGTGTCAATGTCTGAATCTTCAGATACTGAAACAACGAAATGAGACAGGGCTCATGTTATATTATACGAAATATTTTTTTTCCATATGCGGGAAAGGAAAAATTATTATAGCAATACTATTTTTCCGAAAAACTTTGAGTTCCAAGCTTCAAAATGAGGTCATTTATTAAAATCCGTCCAGCCGTTTTCCCGTAATTTTGTTTATCAGTTAAATATATATATATATATATATATATATATATATATATATATATATATATAATATATATATATATATACACTAGTGGCTTGTGCAGCAAATGCTGCTGCAAACTAAGTTCGTTAGACGTTCAAATAAAAATTTTTCAGATTTATTTTCAATGAAGAATACTTGTCTTTTCTATAGTTATTCGCTTCCATAATAATGAAACATACACCCTCTGAATGGATTTTTTAGGCCAAATACTTTCTCTTGAACCTATCCAACTTCAGTTTTTGAGTTTCTTTGAAAACGCAAGTATCAATGTCAGGACGATAGCAGTAGCTATTTCAGGTCATTGTGGATTGTAGACGAAAGTTAAAAATGTCAGGTTTGCTAAGCTTTCGAACAATAGCATTTTCGTATAGCTGCTGCATGTAGAACTTGAAATGTAGAGCGTAAAATCATTTTATCCTACTAAGAGATCTTGCTGAAATGATCTGGAGACTACAAAATTCTCTAGGCCTCTTATTTTATCAGTAAGCAATACCTTTTTATATTTCCTTAGGAACTGTAAATGAGCCAATACTGAAGACAATGACACATATCAATATCTACACTACACCGCCATTAAGTATATGAAAAGATCCAACCCCACTGGGTTAATAAGTATAAAAATATTTGATTTTAATAACAATATTATTATCTTACTTAAGTTTTGTAGTTATATATAGCAGTCACTCAGTAAATTATAGAAATGAAGATCTAAATTAAGATATTCTCTACATTTACTTACATAACCTCAAAACGTTTCACTTTCATGTCATCAATATAGCATCAATATTATGTACAATTAATGAAAAATAGACGCATCATGATATTAACTATAATAATATTTAATTTTTAATGGTAATAATATCATCAAAACACCTCAAGTTTCGTAGATTTGAATATCAATACACAGCTGTACTCAGAAAAATTATACACTGCAGAATCAGTTTTTAATAACAAATTGAATTGAGCTCTAAATATGTCGGCAATCCTGCAGGTCATGGCCTTCGTTTTCTGAAATTCAATTTGATTGAATAAAATTAGTTCTCAAAACTGACAACAGATGGACTTTGGAAAATATGAAAATTATGTAGGAAAATTGATATTTCACTGAAAACTACTACTTTTCCGAAAAACTTTGGATGCGAGGCATGAAAATGAGGGTCACTCATTAAAATCTGTTCAATAATTTCCATTACCAGTTCAAATTATATATATATATATATATATATAGATTTTGTTCAATCAGAAAATAGCATTCTGTTCTCTCTTGGCTACACGAATATTTGTCTCATCTGTACATAAATCTTGCACTAACTGAGTTTTCACAATTAACAAATTGCTTTTGATCACACAATGTCATTTCTGGTTAAACAACCAGAAATGACATTGTGCGATCAAAAGCAATTTATTTCTCTAAAATTTAAATCGCCTTATATAGGCTACTTTTCCTTGTCGACAGACATGCCAATTAACACTTGTAAACTTCTCAATTTGGGAAGGTTACTAAACCTCAGAGCGACGTGACAGATAATAATACTCGATACATATTCATTGTCGTAAATCTGCTGTCGGTAATGGTTGGGGTTCGAATACTACTTGAAGTGCTTCCTCTCTTTGATAAACATCGAGGCTGTTGCTAGGAAGTGAGGCACGCATTCCACTGTTGAACAAACCAGGAACTGTGTCAACACAGACGCCCGTTCCCATGGTGATGTACCATTATTGATCATACAAAGGGTAAATACACTTTTACTTTTGTCACTCCGCTCCGTTCCTTTGAACGCACACATTCAATTGTCTTTGAATGGCTTCCTCGTGCGATGTCAAAAGTTCTCCGAGTTCATTGACTTTCATGCTAGAAGAACAGGTCAGGAACGCTGAGCTAGCGCCGAGGTTCATTTTGCTGTGGGAATGAGGTGAAACCTCAATTTCAGACATCGTCAATTGCATTCTGCCAAGTTATTGAACTTTCTCAATTTGTTGTTATTTAACCGCAATTTAAAAAAAAATGAATGAAATACGTTACTTTCAACAAGAATCGAAAATATAAAAGTTAGAGATTGGCGAAGAAATAACACAAAAAATGTAGTACCTACTGACTTTTAAGGAACCCGTAAGGTTCATTGCCGCCCTCACATAAGTCCGCCATTGGTCCCTATCATGAGCAAGATTAATCCAGTCTCTACCATCATATCCCACGTCCCTCAAATCCATTTTAATATCTTCCCATCTACGTCTCAGCCTCCCTAAAGATCCCTCCGTCTCCCAACTAACACTCTATATGCATTTCTGGATTCGCCCATACGTGCTACATGCCCTGCCCATCTCAAACGTCTGGATTTAATGTTTCTAATTATGTCAGGTGAAGAATACAAAGCGTGCAGTTCTGTGTTCTGTAACTTTCTCCATTCTCCTGTAACTTCATCCCTCTTAGCCCCAAATATTTTCCTAAGCACCTTATTCTCAAACACCCTTAACCTATGTTTCTCTCTCAAAGTGAGAGGCCAAGTTTGACAACCATACAGAACAACCGGTAATAAAGGGTGCGTCAGAAAGAACGGATGGATTTCAAACTATCGATACGCAACGAGGAGAGAGATATAGTGAGGGGGACCACGACTGTTGGGTCAGCCATAGAATGCAGTTTCAGTTGAGAACATGGTGTTGGTCTGGTGTACAACGTGCTTTCATCGTAGAGACATTTTTGAAAAATGAAGAGTCTGTGATCGCCACTCAGGACTCATTTCGACATCGGATGTCACGCTAGGATTCCAACTCGGAATACAATTTTGCGGTGGGTGGCTTCATTTCGTATCACAGGTTCAACATTAAAGAAGAAATCACCTGGACGAAATTCTATTGCACTGAGATTGTCCGAGGCTACGGTAAGATCTCGCGCCCTGCGACTTTCTTTGGGACCATTTGAAGGCGTAAGTTCGTAAACATCGACCACATACACTGGACGAACTGAAGACAGCGATTCGTGAAGAAATCGTGGCAATTGCTCCAGCTATGACTGTGAAAGTGATGGCGAACATCAGAAAACGCCTCGATGCCTGTATTGAAAGCCAAGGACATCATATGGATAATGTTGTTTTCCATAAATAAACTGCATTTATTGGTGAATATGTTGATAACAATAAATTTTTGATTTGACGAATCTTTACAATTTTCTTGCCATGTGATATCCATCCGTTCTTTCTGACGCACTCTGTATAACTGTTTTATAAATTGGGAATTAAATCAGTGGATTTCTCAAAATGCGCTATGAAATATTACACGAAGAGCAATTTTTTTTCTCGAAAAGGAAGAAAAAATGAACAACTTTTTGTTTGAAATATCTCAAAGAATAACACCTTGAAATTAATGGCATTATTTACAGTTCATCTAGTATTCGTGCACAGTTGTCACTGATACTGGAAGGAAAGTCAGTCAAAAACAACTATGTTTGAGAACATATGACGATCACTTCTATGTTCATAAAATGTAACAGTAGTAGGCTATTATAGTACAACGCCATCAACAGCTTTTTTTAAATCTTGTAATCTCGTCCTACTATTCGATAATTTGCATAGAGTTATTAAACATTTCAAGAATCATGTCTTCCCAATCACAACAAACTCTTTTCATAACGTCAGAAGACATAATAAAATATGTGCTTCATAAAATAATAACTATTTGTATAATATATTTTTTCGTGTTAATTATTTTTAAACCGCTGCATATTTAAGACACGTACGATTGATTTCAGAAACTAGAAAGACTTTGTTTTCAATATATTTGTTTCTGTATTACAGCAATTAGACGATCTCCTTCCCCTAACTGTCTTTCGGTTCTGGATGCAACGCAACCTACTGAATTGTTGTGATTGCCTAGTAAATTTGCCACTTATGTCACTTCTCTTCTTACTGAATCTCGATTGAAGTTTTGGCTTTATGACAACAAAGCTGTCATATTGGAGCAATGGAAAGTGACATTGTCAGGCTACAAATTCGCTCTCTCTAACCTGAATTTGTCGTGTTCAAGGTCAACTGGTGGGCTTCACTGCGCACTGTTACAGTCCAGTTAGCACGTACACATTTCACGGACGATATGTGATGAATTTGTGAGACAATTTTCTCCTCAGCATTAAGCATTTCAGAGCCTTCCTATTATAAGCATGGATGAGTCAGGCTCCAAATGTTGCTATTAAATTAATAATTATTGTTATTACAACAGATAATAAAGAATGTAAAGAAGTTATTTTATGACAGAGTAAAGATATTATGCATGCTATGTAAGTTTCCACTAACCCAGTGGTTCCAAAACTTTCTGAAGACGTGACCCACTTTTAGACGAGAATTCTGTTTGCGATCCACCCCCACCATACTGGTTCTTGACCCTATTCGAAAAATACAAGTCCCTGTAAAATTGCTTAAAAAAACTATAAGTTTACTCAAACTCAAAGTACAAATTTAAAGAACAGATTTTTTAGTATTTTTCGAAAGAAATTCAAAACAATTATGGCAATCACAGATAGATACTGAATCCGTTTTTAGACAGTTGCGTTCAAGTGGATTAAGTTAAAAAAATGTGAGGAAAACTCACAGAAAAATACATCTACTGATGGAATTTGAAACTACACTTTTTTCTCACAGCATAAACTAGGTTTGCATAGAAAGAATACCTCTAGTTTGCAAAAGAAACGTGATAACATTTGCAATCTCGTATTTATGTAAAGTAAGTTTCTCGTCTATGATTGCCATGGAAACAAAAGCGAGAAATCTCCTTCAACTTAGGTTAGGTATTAATTATTGGTATTATTATTATTAACTGTATTTTAATTAATAAGTTTATTATTGTCATTATTGAGTGTAATTAGTTACCACTGCCACCGGGTATATACCCATTGCAGTGTGAATAAATACACACATACAACTTTAAATTAATATTTTCAAAGATGTATTTGGTCCGATTAGTATGATATTGCAAAATGAATATATCTATATTTGTTTATGTCCGTCAAATTACTTATCCTTTGTTATAAACCATCAAGCCATTAAATTATGACATAAAAATGGAATATATTGTAGAACTTACAAGAGACGAATGTTTTCGTCATGAAATGACATCATCAGGTCTCGTAATAATGGGTAACACATAATGAACACTTTACAAATCTGGTTAATTTAACATTATATCCTTAAATATACATTTAGACAAAGATTAATAAAACAATGTTGATAAAATGTAACATGTGGTTATTAAAATGTAGGTCACATAAGTAACGTCAGTAGAATTTGGAGGTAATAACCTAGCCTATATTATAAAATGTAATAACATGTAAATAATATCATTGTAGGTATCGAAAACTTAGTCAAGATCTAAGATATTACTGTCTGAAAAATAGGCATATTATCGCATTAATTATTTTTTAGTATATAGCTACTGAAACTTTTTTTTTTATTTTTATGTTAAACGTTGTTTATTTTTGTGTTTCTAAATACAAAGATTAATGTATGTTAATTAGTGATTTTTTATTTATTTTGTAAATCATTCCCCGACTCTCCTCAGCTCTTTACACGACCCCCACTTCCGAAACGACTGCTCTAACCAGTCACTAAACAATTAAATTGTTTATCATATTAATGTGATTCTGAGATAACAACATTAGACGGTATAAAAGATTTCATAAAAAAGAATTTTGAAGGTGTGATATAAAGGTAGAATGTTCTGTCTTGTTTTTCGATATTACAGTGAAAATAAAGAATTCATATTATTTTATAAAACCCTGACTACATTATCCGCTTTATGCAAGATGGTTTTTACGAGCACTTTATTTATTATACTCCAATTTTACAGAGAACCCTATTTTACCTGAGATAGGTATGTTAGGGTTATAAATACATAATAACAATAATAATAATAATAATAATAATAATAATAATAATAATAATATGATATTGACTAATGAATTCTCCTATTGAATTAATCTTATGTTTCAATTATGGAATTAATACAATTTTACAAATCTATATATTCAGCAAATCTGTACAAAGTTTTATAATTTATACACATGAATGAATGAAATGCAATGAGATGATATTAAATACTAAAATGCAATCTTATATTTCAATTAAAAAGTTTCATTAAATGTATACTATATTATAACCTAAGCAAATAACTAATCCTAATATTCACTAGAATGTAGTTTAAATTTCTGTGGGTTGACATATCTGAAGACGTTACACAGTTTTCCGTTAAACAATGTTGTTACAAGCAGTTTATAAATTTTATACAGCACATTTATCGTGAATCTATTTTAGATTATTATCCTAATTTATTTCTATCAACTGTTAATTTAAATATTTATAGCAAAATATATAAGAAAAAAACTATTGAAAAAAATAATAATAATTCAGTGGATATATACAAATTTTATCATGTGTTCAGATTACAACTTTTGTGAACGTAATTTACATATCTCATAAAATCTTGATAACAGCATTTATTTCGGAACACTTGTATTGGTGGGGAGTACTTGGTGTCGAACCTGTCTAATCGACAAACTAGTTCAAGACGACCACTTTAAACATCAAAGAAGGGATTCTATCAACGGATTGATAGTGAAGTACCAGTTGGTCGCCCACCTCTGATCATTCTATTCACTGGCGTTAAAAAATCACTGCTGTGACGAACATGTATTTGTTTACGAATTCAAGGTCATTATTTTTAACACTTTTAAGGAACAGAGTTTTGTGAAAATCTCAAATAAGTACAAGCGCTTCCAGAATCAGATCGTTTATCCTGGGTGTTCAGTTCAAAATGTGTCTTGGCTCGCTGTATGCCGTCATGTGGCTAGCTGACGAGCCTAGAGAATTCAATCTTGCTACACTTCCGCAGCTCAGGTGTATAATCTAAGAGGCAGAGAAGTTGGCTACCAAGTACGGCGTTCATTCTGAAGAGTACGTGCCGATACGTACGGTAACGCCGGTAGTGGCAGGAATGTGAACTGTTTGGAAATACGTACTGTCGGGATATGGGGAGAGGGTTAAGACGATTACTTACGTATTTGTTGACATTAACTTCGACGGTCAACATGGACACGTAGCATTTGATTTGTATTGTGGAATGTTACCGTACGCAACCGATGATAACAAATACCCTGCGTACGACTTGCCGGCGCAAAACACAGTTCGAAAGAGGTTATGGTAGCACACAGACCGTACAGACCGCCATCTGTTGCTACGACGTTCAAGTTATACCGTACACGTTCTCAAGTTCAGATTGAAGAACGCCTTAAATAATAGGCAACTTCTCTAACATATAAGCTGGAACTCGCTTCAAATCGGTGACCCAACAACAGTGACGTCATGACACACTTTGAAATGAACACCCAGTATTGTATTGTCTTGAAAAATATAGAAGAAAGCCAAAAGGTTAGATATAAACCATCTTCATTTTATATTAATTACAACCTTACTTTGCATTTTACCTCTGAAAGAAACATATCGAAATAAAATATCACATATCATTTAATTCTTATTTTATTTCACATTACGTCCTTAAAATATCACACTTGCCGTATCTGTATAATAAGCTGAAAAAAGAAAGCTTTTACAAGTTCGTGTTCTACTTGAAGGATGATTTCAGAAGTGAGTGAAGGGAGATAAAGATGAATGTTTGTAGTACATAGAATAACCGGGATACGAGCTCGCGAATGGAGGAATGAGAACGTCAGCTATACCTTGACTGCAAGCTTTCTAGTTGAATAATAGCTCCTCTACCGTTAGAATGGAAAACGTGAGGAAGATAGGCCTATATATGAATACATCTTGTCACTGGAGAGAAGGATTTTAAAAGATAATATTTACTTAATAAAAAGACGGTTACTTAAATATTTCTCGACATAATTTGCTGTTTACGAGAAACAAACAAAAATATACGGGCGGCAGCTTCAAAATGTAAATAATTTTACCTACAAATATTTACAGAGAAAGCAATGGAAGAACTTGTAAATAATGAGACATCTCCATCTTAATATTAGCCGAACAGTTAAAAAGAGTCGGATTTTAACTCTAGATTCAGATTTCGGAATTTATGAAGACAAAGTTAGTAGGTTTTATCGGGGAAGTTTCTTTTCTCTTGTCTTTATTCCATTGCTCCTTCGTCGTTGCCTTCATAATTATCCGTAACATTAGTATATGAGAATATGATACAGCACTAGTAACAAAGTTCCTGAATTTTACACCTACGCCTAAATCTGAACTGTAGGGCACATGTTAGGTACACGAAATTACTCGTATGGCCTGGAGATTAATTCGACCCTATTAATAGTGGGAATGCGAGTATTTGATTTAAGTTTGATAGGCCTACATATCTGCCTTTGGCCTTTGGTACGTTCCTTGATAACATTAATATCAATTATGTTTCTTGCACAAGTTTCAGGAACCTCAAGTCGTATTGTACTTCTTCAGACGAAGGTTCCAAAAGTTTTCAATCTTTATTCTCGAGGAGTCACACTTCAGAAGAGTATATCGCTCAATCTCTCGCTCTGCTTTAGAATTTGGAAAATATATGTCATATTTTATAATGACGATGCTATTCGCTGACGAACTAGGTAGTAATAGCAAATAATGAAAACAACCTACAGAGAGCAGTACATGAGTTATGGAAAATAAATAAGAACCATAATATGGAGATATCTGTACATAAGACTAAAACTATGGCATTTTGTGGCAAATCTCCTGTAAGATCTAAAATAGTAATAGGAAACAGTATCATAGAACAGGTAAATAAATTTAAATTTTTGGGCGTTGTCTTATCTTATAAAGGAAACTATGACCAAAAAGAAAAAAATAGAAAAATTTAATTATATAAATGGAACAATAAGAAGAATCCTGAAATCAAAAACTAGAAAAGATACATTGTTAAAATTTTATAAGGTGATGTCAGTGCCCAGTTTACTTATGGAAGCGAAATATGGGTTATGAAAAAGAGAGATACCTCTAGATTACAGACAAATGAGATGAAATTTTTGAGAAGCGTAGCAGGTTACAGGAAAATAGAACATAAAAAAGAAGAAATAAGAGAAGAACTTGAGATGTATGAATTAAACAACAAATTAGAAGAATATAGGAATACATGGATGTCTCATATTTCAAGGATGCAGGAGGACAGGATACCATATAAGTTTTGGAAATATAAATCTCGGGGAAGAAGAAATATTGGAAGACCAGCCAAAAGATGGATGGACCAATTTCAGTAGCTGCTACAGGAATCAATTTTTCCTAATGCATGAAGATGATGATGATATGTCAGTTTATTATAATTATGAAAGCTCAACAAACGCATATAATGTTTCCTGAACTGACCAAATCTAGTTTTTTATTCCTACAGCTATTTTAAAATCACACCTGTTTATTTTGACTAGAATTTAGTTCAAATCTCTGAGAAGTAATCTGCCAACCTTTTGGTCAATAAGATGTCCCAAAATATAGAATTACTCACATTTATTTCTAAATAGTGTCATTAGGGCATATTTTGTTAATGTCTAGGCTGATTTCTGAAACTATAAAAACATACTTTTATATTTTTTTTTACCAAGATACACTACCGGTCAAAAGTTTTCGATCAGCTATGAAAACAACTATACACTTTATTTCAATGTACAAACACATCGGAAAATCTAAATAGACCAACACAATAAATATTTTCTCTCTCTAGCATTATCATATGATAGAATGTTCAAAACGAAATCCCTGTTTTAACCACGAATCCATAGTTGTGATAGGTGTACGAAAACTTTTGCCCGGTAGTGTATATGTTAAATGTTATGTTTTATTTAAGGACGCTCGCAACTGCAGAGGTTATATCAGCGTCGCCGGATGTGCCGGAATTTTGTCCCGCAGGAGTTCTTTTACGTGCCAGTAAATCTACTGACATGAGCTTGTCGCAGCACACTTAAATGCCATCGACCTGGCCCGGGATCGAACCCTCAACCTTGGGCATAGAAGGCCAGCGCTATACCAACTTGCCAACCAGGTCGACAGGTAGTGTATATGTTTCAAAAAGTGAATATTTAGAATGAGCAAAATTTATATTGATAGACTTCTAATTACACACATATTTTAGTAAAATTTTACGTGCTTGACATACAGGGTGAACAGTAAGTAACGTCATTAATTTCAAAGTGTTGTTGTTTGAGTTATTTCAAACAAAAACTTTAATACAATTTTGCTCGTTTTTGCTTCCTTTTCGAGAAAAAGTTTATTTTATAGGAAATATTTCATATAATGTATTTTAGGAAAGCTACTGATTTAATTCCCAATATGCTCAGTCAATTTAAGAGAGCAGTGTATTGTAATAATAAATGTTTAAATTATTTTAGATTTTTCCTTTAAATGTGTAGAAATTTGTCCAGAAAAAACGTAACTTTTCGTTCTGAAATTGACTGAAAATATTGGGAATTAGAACAATGGCTTTCCTAAACCATGTTATGAAATTTTTGGAATAAAATTATTTTTATCTCGAAAAGAAAGCAAAAACGAACAAAATTTTATTAAACTTTCTTTGAAACATCTCAAAGAATAACCATCTGAAATTAATTACATTATTTACAGTTCACTTTATATATTACATACCTACCGGTATATCATTATTAATATTTATTTTTACGTAAACATTTAACTGAAATTGATTTCTGCGTAAAATTTAAAATACTTGGCATTCAAATCAATGGTCAATTTTCCTCGTGTTCTCGAAATAACATTTTCTTAGAAGAAATCAGTGCGGAAGGTGATGGTTAAACATATATATGGGTCAACAAGGCAAGTCGTGCTTCGTGATTCTGCCGCTTCTACGCTTTCTCGAAGAACTGTAACTGTTAGAATTCAGCCATTTTCCTAGGACCAGTTTCATAACCCGTCTCTCCAAAATAAGAACACATGTCAAAGACGAGAGTCGGCACTCTTTCCACACCAGGCAAAATAAATCACTTTCCATGCTCCAATTTTAAGAATTCTCATAATACGTTTCGTTATGTAATGTGTTTCGAAATACTGCAACATTAACAATACTTCATATACGTGACTGACAAAAGAGATGCATTGATAAACCACGAGTCTTAAATCTTTTACAATTATCATCTTAAAATTCTATAACTAATGAATGGAAATATACAATAGGCCTACATAATTAGAAGCAGGAATTTTGTTTGAGATAATTTCACATTAAATAAGATAACATTAAAAAAAGTTTTATCTCAAACTGCCAATTAAAATTCACTGTAATCGTATTTAATAATTATAATTAAAGTATGCAATTAATGAAAAAAAATTGAACAACATTAGGTAAAGAACGACATTTATGTGTTATGTAAATATAAATTTATAGGACTATTACTCTTTCATTTTTTCTCCAAATTTTATCTTGAAGAAGAGACAGGCTTAAAATATATTAGCAAATATGAATATAAGAAATTGTGTGTTACTTGCATGTGACTCGATTATATGCTTTTCAGGTTCACATTCATTACAATGATGATAATGATGATAATGACAACGGTGATAATAATAACAATTATCAACATGAGAGTGAGAACTGTGTTTCGTATACCATTCTGTACAAACTCTATTAATCAGTAAAGGCTGGTCCACAATAAACGGGAACGGAAACGACAACGAGAACAGGAACGGAAATATTGTTAAAATAAATGTATTTAAATGTAATCATTCACAATTAACGAGAAGCTTGCCGGAGCCCGGGAATGGGAACGTGAAATTTAATTCTGAATACTCAAATATATTTATTTTAACAATATTTCCATTCTCGTTTCGTTGCGTTTCCGTAGTTTATTGTGGTCTAGCCTTAATTCTGAAGCAATACTGTAGTAATTTTGACGAGAATAATGTAAGTTTTCTGTAGGACGTATACAAGAAAGATAATAAATCTCTAATTTCCTCGCTTGAAATTACATTCCAAGATACAGTAGTCACACTATTGAACTTATTTTTATTTACCAGACACATATTTGTGTTTAAATGATAATTTTAATTACGGAAATAGTCTTAGTAGATTTATTGCAGTGAATTTAAGTGGTTCACTGCTTTGCATCCGGGGCTACAGAAAAACATTCTCGATCTCGCCAACAAGACACTTTGGACTGGATAAGTTTTTCAAGTATATTACTGAACATGAATTAGACTTGGATGAAGATTTGAAAGCAATCAGTTTTTGAAAGATTTAAACTTCTGTTCGGCTTTTACTTGAGGGACTCTCTGAAATCTTTAAGGACCTCATGAGACCTAATTTCAGACTTCCCAAAGCAGAATACAATTAATTTTTATTTGTCCTAACATATTCGATGAACATTACGTTTTCTTATGTTTTAATGATTTTCAAATAAACATTGTTTCCATTTTTTAATGCTTTGATATTATTGTCTTTAATTGATATACTGTCTGGAAAATTTAATTTTAAAAAGTGGAATTTAAAATGTGGTAGGCAATTGAGATGTAGTTAATTTCTAGCTTATTATTGCAGTCCAGGCTAAAAAAAATTACGAATTTTGAAATATAAAAAAAAAGTTATAATACATTTATCTTGCTTTAAATAAATGGTAATTATGACTGCAAAACATTAAATTGTAATATCATGTTTCATATAGATCAGACGACGAAATTTATATTTGAAAGAGTAATTTCAGGTTTGCAATCGTTTAAGACGAAGATGAACTTCGATTAAAATTGTCGCTTATACTGATAATCTTTACACTGAGATGATCAAGTTAATTTAATAGTGAAACCCATAAAATGAACCGTAGCACCAACTTTTGTACCAATAATGTATTAGCTCATCGAATAACCATTGACGTAACATGTGATATACACTTTTGTAACCAAAGTTTTAATACATTTAACGGAAATTCTCTAAAGTTTCTATGAATTATTATAGGAAATCTTCCACCTCCAATATTCCCATATAGATCTGAAAAACTATATTACGACGAGTTAAGACGAAGAAGGATTTTAATAAAAGTGCTGTTTCTATTATCTACTGATATTGAGATAAGTAATGACACATTTGTTACATGAAAGCTGTGAAATTAATTAGAATAATAAATGTTTTTACTAAGAATATAACAGTTTAGAACACATTTTCGTAACAGTTTTACAAATTAATGAAACTTAAATAAAATTCCAGATATTTTTTTGTTACGTCAGCGAATTCTTAGAAGGAATCCAACGCCGGACCTTCAGCTTACCTGTGGCGAGGATAGCTGCTAGCGCGGCCACACACACGTTCGTCTTCATCGTTGCTGCAGTTCTTAGTCTCTCGTCAGAATCCTCAGTTGATGACTATCCACAAAGCAACCACAAGACGTACTAAGCCAACAAGCAAAGCGCGCCCTTGGTTTTTCTGAAAGTTTACCTTCTGAAAGCAGAACTACCATTGGCTGCTTGATGCGTTTTTACTCGAGTTGCATTGCCATTGGGCGTGAGAAAGTGTGACGTCATCCTCAGATGCGGATGATGTGTGGTGGGTCGCTCTTTCTTCTGGAAGAAATTGGGACGCTGGCTGAGGACGTTACGGCCACTGAAGATTTTAAATACGTGGAGGAGAGAAGCGGAGCTTCATGATTTTCAAGAAATTGTTTTCACTAACACGTAAGTGGGCGTGTTTACGAAACAAATGCTTTTAAATTCACTACTTTTTGTTTTATAAAATAAAGTGAAATCGAAGCAATTTCGATGATAGATGTTCAACTAATTGAGAACAAAATTAAAATATATAAACCCACGCTTTCTCATATCTTTTTTACCGACGTCAGTGAAAGAAATTCGGATAAAATTATAAAAGCCGATATAAATGATGGAGAGAGCTCAGATAATAAATTACGAATTCAGTAATCAATTCAATTCTGGGGAAATATCTGCTTAAAAATATCATGATCAGACGCTTCATGATATACTCGTAATTTACAAATGAGGAAATCTAATACGAGTATTTGACGAAGTTAACAACTTCAAATGCTTTGCAACCACAATAAATACTCAGGATGGTGTTATTTCTAGAAGTGTAAGATATTTTGTCACAGTCACTATGTTAAAAAGAAGTTATTTTTGTGTGTCGTGAAAAACAAGTCATATATGAGCCTTGTTGTCAGCATCTAGGAGCACAATACCACATCACACATTGGACAGTTTTTGGGCTCATGATTCCTCTAGAAACTTTAAATGAACTTAAACGATTTAAAATTTCCGATGCAACGATTGATGCCATAGGATCTCATGTGTTAAAATCATCCTTAGCTATAATTAGTAATCATTTGTACCCAATAAACTTTTATTGTAAATGATTTCCTATGTTTTCTTATCATTTATCTTAATGTTTTTTTTTCTTTCAAATTGTCACATAATTGTTTTTAATCATTGTTCATTGTAAATTGATTAGTAGGACGATCTATCGAGCCCTTATTTAGGGCGGCTTTTATTAGCCTAATACAAGTTATATATTGTACACTAAAAATAACTACATACTGTAACTTACACGACACAGATTCAACAAATATTATCATAATGACGAAATAAATTTAAAAAGATGTTTGAAAAGTCTGAAGAAGAACAATATCCAAAAATGAAGAATTAAAAACTATAATAAATACAATATAAATCATATGCACTAACTTACGTAATGTTTAAAACCAAATAAAAATATTTAAATGAATTCGACTGGCTATTATATTACCAAACGAAGGAAAATTCAAGTTAGTTGTGGAAGGTGTTCAAAATATATTGTATACTATTCAGGGACATCGATTACATTGAAGAAATCTCAAAGTATTGAGCAGGGATAATTTTCTAAACTTGTACAAAATATGAGTATAACAATAAAATAGGCTAATCTATACTAATAATAAATCTGTAGCCAAAATTTTTCTGGTAATTTTCGATTTTCCAAAAATAATTGGTGTTAACATGTATAATTAACCATCCTGAAACCGAAAATCGCTTTTTTGAAATTTTTGTTTGTATGTCTGTCTGTCTATCTGTCTGGATGTTTGTTACCTTTTCACGCAATAATGGCTGAACGATTTAAATGAAAATTGGAATATAAATTAAATTCGTTGTAACTTAGATTTTAGGCTATATGGCATTCAAAATACTTTATTTAAAAGGGGGTTATAAGGGGGCCTGAATTAAATAAATCGAAATATCTAGCTTATTATTGATTTTCATGAAAAATGTTACATAACAAAAGTTTCTTCAAAAATAATTTCCGATAAGATTTCTTCTACACAAAATTTTTATATGACTGATATTTAATGAGATAAATGAGTTTTAAAATTACAATAACAACGCCATCTAAGGTGCTGTACTGAAATAAAAACAAATGACTTCGTCTATAAGGGGCCTTGGACAACAACAATCGAAAGCTATTAAACATAGCTTACAGAGAATGTTTCTGTGTTTGTATGAAGTAATATCGGAAGCTAATTAATTGTTTAATTATTATTTCACCATTGGAAAGTGTAGTTTCTCTAGATGGATATAATTCTACAATGTTATTACAGTAACATCTGAAACATATAGCAAGTAATATAAAGTATATACATGAAAACTAAATGATATGTCAATCTTCATTAAACTATGATTGCATGTAATAACAATTAAGAAACATGTTAAAGGAATTGTCATTGCACCAGATGGTTGCTCTCTAGACCAAAATGGCCGCATTTTAATTATTTAAATACAATTTAAATTAAGTAACATATTAAACGATTTATCCTTCTATCAAACACGAATGTTCCCTGGATCAAATGTCCTATTTTAATTATTTATTTCTAACGGGTGCAGCGGAGCGCACGGATACGGCTAGTAATATTATAAAATCTTTTACGGGAATTATTACACTGAGAAAAAAAAAACGGAAGGGACAAAGGAAAGGAGAGAGAGAGAGTTCAATGAGCGTTAGTCGCAATATGTAATATGCAATATTTATATTCAGCATAATTTTACAAATGCGACTTCCATTATTTATGTTGTACTTTACGTGGCCTACTATTACCTTAAGTTCTCTATTTCTAGTGATAACTTGATCTTACTTGACTTGGAAAACTAATTGAAACGAATTTAATCTTGCGCTTGGAGTCTTTTGTTTCGATATGAAGTCCAGATATTTTTTCATTGTTGCAGACGCTTTTATTAGTTTTATCGATAATGAACAGTCTCCGTTATTTCTCCACAAAACTGCTGAAATGTTACTTACGTAATTGCAGTGTAAAATAGCTAGCACGCAATTATTACAGCCTATCTTAATATTGAAACGTCGACAATATGACAAGAAATTACATGAAGAAAAAATACAATTCTGTAAGTAGAATCTGTATTAATACCATACCCCTCGCAGATTACGAAGTTTATTAATTGACGCAAGAACTTCAGAGATTTCTGTATTATTTATTTATTTCGTACTGCGAATAAGAACAAATGAAACATTTGGCAACAAGAAATTAAACATGTTACTCGTATCTTCATAAAAGTTGATTCCATCAAAGCGAAGATGTATGAATCATTACAATAGCACAATTTAGTTGTGTTAATTGTTTATCCCAAGTAATTCCACACTATGGATCAAGAGGAATTAAAATTAATTGTGGATGTTTGTAATTACATTACAGGCTTATTACCAGGGAACGGATTTATATGGACTAAAAATATATGAAATATGTAAATATATATGTAGTTATTTTTACCAAAATATGGAATTAAATATGGATTTTTACCAAAATATGGAATTAAATATGGACTTAAAATTATAAAAAAATGACTATGTACGTTAAATATTGGTACATTTTAATCAAACTAAACAAAAATATAATGGACGTACCTTATCTTCCAATGTAGTTTCAACAAAACACAATTTTTATTGTCTGTTACCATAACAATAGGTTACAAACATTTCTTTCAAGTGCTGAAAAGTGAATCTTCTTCTATTGTCTCTGAGGATAGATTTATACTGACTAAAAGAGCGTTCGACGTCACAAGAAGTAACTGGTACATAATTCAATTTCACAATGTCTGCTGGGGATAAGTCCAAGTTAATCTTCACTGTTGATTCACCACTCATCACAGCAACAACCTTTTGTAGTTCTTCATATCCAGGGTTTTTTGAAAGTACAGTGTCCACCTTAGCTCTTACTGCATCTGCAACTTTACCTCTACCACGATTCAGTTGTTCCACAGTACTATTTATAATTTCAAAACTTTCAGATAGTGAAAGGTGCCTATTTTGGAGACTTTTGAGCGTTTTTATGATGCATGAAAATGTATGCTGAATGTGAGCTAAGTCATTCTTCACACTTATGTCACAGGTAACTGTTTTCGCAGTATCAATTGAGACTGCATCTTCAGAGTCCAATGCAAGGAGAACATTGTTAATAGAGTCTATATGTTCGGCATAATATTCAACTGCTTCTAGCCATGTACCCCATCTAGTTAAAATTGGCTTTGGTGGCAATGGAATTTCAGGGTACATTTCTTTCAACACGTTAACTCTACTGGGAGCTTTGAGAAATACTTTTTCACTGATGAAATCAACAAATCTACTTTAGGGAAATTGTCTCTGACCACTTCTGCCACACGATGAAATGCATGCGCCACACAAGTAAAATGAGTCAATTTAGGATATACAACAGATAATGCTTGTCCAGCTTTGACCATATAAGGGGCAGCATCGCTAATAAAGAATAACACATTATCGTACATAATACCCTTTGGCCACAGGATACCCATAGCTTCGTTGAACAGTTTAACTATAGTTTTGTTATTGCACTTTTCTAGAACATCACAATGTAAAAGAATTCGTTCAGAATATTGTTCACTTAACAAACCGATAACTACATTACCAACAAGTCTACCTTCTTTGTCGGGAGTCTCATCAATGGAAACCCAAATTGAACTATCTTTAATTTCATCTCTTATCTTCTGTATTGTCTCATCGTAGATGGATGGAGCATACGTCTTCCTAAGTGTTGACTCATCCGGGATTGTATGTTGAGTATATTTTTCAAGGAATTCCCTGAAGACCTTATTCTTTAGTTTGTAGAGAGGAATATCAGCAGAGATGAGAGAACGGCACAGGTCGATGATAAACTCAGATCTTACATTCGATGTTGTTGGTTGTGTTAAAAACAATTGTCTCTGCTTGGAATTTAGTTGTTTGTTGGCCTGATGTTTACTAGTTGTAATGTGTTGTTGCACCAGGAACTTTTGTGTAGATGATACTGCACACTGACACAAATTACAAAATAATATTTTATTGTCAGTTGATAAACCATCTTCTTTAAATTCTGAAATGTAACTTGTTAGTTTTGATTTTAAATTGACTGAATGACGTACTTTTGGCATATTTACCGTCTTTATAGTATGATTTACAAAACTGAACCTATGTGTACTCTGACTGGCATTTAACTGTTGAGCTGCACAACTGAAGTCTGTTAAAAATTTTAAATTAAATTAATACAGTTTTGTAACTTACTTTCCCATTGTTGATAGGACTGCTAATTTTCAAATAACTCTGATGTTAAAGGGATTACTGAACATGTGTTTAAATCTCTACTGTTGAAATGTATTTTTAAAAGTTAATGGAATTTTGTTTTGTTTTATTGTTAAACCTAATATAATATGGACTGTTTTATATGAAATATGGAAAATATATGGAAATCAACGAAAATATGTACTAAACTCTAAAATATGGAAAAATATGGAAAATAAAACTAGGATTTTTCAACCCTACACATTGTGAAACATAAAGATAATGCAAAATATAAATTATATTAGCTTTATAAGTAAATATGTATTTACATATAAATCCTTTCCCTGCTTATTACTAAAGGTAAGCATATGATATTTGGTACAAAGATTTATTGTATCTTCATGAAATTTTAGGAAATGTTTTTGGAATTTTAGATACATCTGTAGTCGCCATATAGACTTAGCTTTACTGATAGAAATCTTAGCTGTTTGAGGCGAAATTTTGTTGAGCATTAACTGTTACATTTTATACTATTTTAAAAATTGTATTACAATAGAAATTTTAGAAATCTGAAGACAAGATGTGATTACAAAAAAGAAAACGGAGACGCAATGGGTTCAGCGTAGCTTCTGTTTGAATTGTTATCATGCTAAGTGTCAATGATTAGTGCTAGATGACTTACTTGCAAGAATTGTGACAGAAGATGGAACATGGCTCCACCATTTTGGACCGGAGACAGAGGCAGACAATGGAGTGGCATCATGCAAATTTACCAAAGAAGTGGAAATTCAAAAGTACACCTTCGGCAGGAAACGTTATGGCTACTGTGTTTTTCGATTCAGAAGGACTCTTGCTTGTGGACATCATGCCACACGGAACCACCATTAATTCTGACGTGTATGTTGCAAATCTCAAGGAACTTCTAGTTCGACTGAGTCGTGTTCGACGACATCGGGAGAGGCAGGATATTCTGCTATTGCACGACAACGCACAACCATATGTCAGTCACAAGACCACAGACCAGATAAGAAAATTCGGATAGACAACATTGAAACATCCGCCCTACAGTCCTGAACTGGCACCGTGCGATTACCATCTCTTTGGTAAACTGAAGGATCCCTTCGCGGAACGATGTTAGACGATGACTCCCTTGTGCACGCTGCTAAAGAGTGGCTCAGACGTGTTGGTCCAGACTTTTACCGTGCTGGTCTACAGGCCCTCGTTCCTAGGTTACATAAGGCAGTTGAAAGGGACGGAGATTATGTGGAAAAGTGACATTTTGTTCCTTAAGGATGCATCTACATTCTGTGAAAATAGCAAAGCTGTAGGATAAAAATATAATTTTTAAACAAACGTTATGCATTACTTTTGGAGTTACCCTAGTAATATAGGCTATAGTAAAGTCCGTAATAAAAGTGTTCACCCTTTCAGGGCAAAGAAGATCCCTTTTCAATTTCAATTTTTACTTTGATTTCATTCTTATTATATGTTGATAAGTATTTCTATGTTTTCTTGCTATGAATATTAGACGGAATTACTATGTTTGAAGTCTTGTAACAATAAATGAGAATTTAATTTGACTTTAATGAATTTTTCCACAATTCTTTTACCTCTCACAAAATTATCAATGCAATATCACGAAATTACCAAGGTTATCACGAAATAATCAACCTTTCAGCTTAAGTTGTAAAAGTGGTATTTGCCACATATTCAAGAACGTATCCAATCTTTTATGTCTCCAGATTTGTACAGCAAGTTATGGTCTTTTAGATGAAAAAATCGGAATAAGGATATATTTACACATTTGTATTTTAAATTAGTTTTCATGAAACTATCACGAAATTACCAATGTTTACCCTATAATGAATTAATTAGATCTTATCCTGAGCTAAGTACACTTAACAGACATAGATTTAAGAAACAAATCAGATTAATTAATTGTTTAAGCTAATTGAGTTGAAATTGATACCCTAATATTTATGTACTTTTGTATTTTCTATTTGTATATAGACCCTATTATTACTTGCTGTATTATTTTACCATTTATTAATGTTATTGTGCTCAATGAACTCTCTTAATTTTGTGATAATTTTGTATAACTGATCTGAACTGCGCCCGAGAACGAGCTTCTGCTCTTTCGGGCTGCAGTGCCTAATGTAGCTCAAATGAAATAAATAAATAAATAAATAAATAAATAAATAAATAAATAAATAAATAAATAAATAAATAGATAGATAGATAAGTAAATAAGTAAATAAGGAAATAAAGAAATAAGTAAATAAGTAAGTAAATAAGTAAGTAAGTAAATAAGTAAGTAAATGAGTAAGTAAATAAATAAATAAGTAAATAAGTAAGTAAATAAGTAATTAAATAAATAAAATAAATAAATAAATAAATAAAATAAATAAATAAAATAAATAAATAAAATAAAGTAATTAAATAAATAAATAAAATAAATAAATAAAATAAATAAATAAAATAAATAAATTAATTAAATTAATAAATTAAATAAATAAATAAATTAATTAAATTAATTAATTAATTATATAAATTAATTAATAAATAAAATAAATAAATAAATTAATTAAATTAAATTAATAAATTGAATAAAATAAATAAATAAAATAAAATAAATAAATAAAATAAATAAATAAATAAAATAAATAAGTAAATAAATAAATAAATAAATAAATAAATAAATAAATAAATAAATATCTCGTGTCGAGAATATTGTACGAAAAAAAAATAAAAATAAATGCTAGGAAGGTGATAAAAACAAATGCTAGGCAGGTGAGCAATCATAACTTGTTGAAACACATCATTCCGTACCTTTTTATTGATCAAAAGTAGTATGCCGTAGTAAGAGTCATGATAAAACTTGCTAAAACGTATATTTGCCCTGTATGAACTATTCAATACTCATTGGGATTTGAAATAGAGCTTACTAGTGGAGAAAACATTCAGCAAATGACTATGTGTACTTTAATGCGAATGTAACTGACGAAAATTGAACAGGAGAAATCTTTACTCTTAACTATGCGAACAGAATCTCGAATTCAAGTTCTGAATGTCATCTAGAAAAAGATGTTTTGAGTAGGTATGACAGAAATCAACATTATCCTGTCTTCAGAAAGTAGAAAGAATAATCTGTGGTGAATGTTGTGTACCCTGATTGAAAACAGCTGGTGCTAATCGTGAGGGAAAGGATTCGAAAACCGTCAATTAACATGGAGTCACCACTTCACATTACCTTCCACATCTTGTAACAGTTGTCCAGGTTCTGCATGCATTTTACTTGGCATGTTCGTGTTACTTTGCCTCATTTTATTAAAACAAAACAATGGAAGCTATGGCATGCGATTCAGGTATGCTCTTTCATGCTTTCTTTGCGTAAAATATTATTTATTTTAATTATTCGCAATGCACTCAATTCCTACATTATATATAATACTCTTCACACTCCACAGTTTTGTATCTTATCTATGTAAGCTGCGGTATACTGTAAGCCTAAATACCAGAACAATTTACTTTCCTGTTTGCAGTCACATTTTATAATCATTTGTTTATCTGATGTTAAAAATTTATAAGCCGTTACTACAGAGAACATGACAGACAATATTAGGAACTATTTTTCATGACGCAATTCTGTAATTATTATGCATTTTCTTTGTCTCACATATTCTAATGATATCCAAGAACATTTGCAATTCTCAGTTTATTCCAATTGTTTATTATTTGCCACGTAAAACATGGCGGGACTGAGCATTTCAACGTATATAATAAAATTTATAAATCATAACTATGTAAATTAAATTTTGTGCGAGATCGTGCGTATTTGCTTGTTTTCCGCACAGAACCAATACGCGGTAAGTGTGAAATACCACATTCAGTATTCCCAACGTAACACACATAACAATTTCCCTCTTCTTACCGCTTAAGCGCGACATTCATTTTACTGCTTTAGGCTTTTAACATATTATTTTTAGAGACGTTTAACATAGTAATAATTATAAATTGGAAACTTACCACTGCAATTTCACCTAAATTGCAATGTTAATTATTGTTTTTAAATATTTGCAAAAATTAAGTAAAGTCTACTACTCCACGAAACTTATTGCATTCCTGATACAAGTAACATTAAGGAAGCCGTGAAAAAATCAACAAGATTCCAGATGCCGATGTTATTACTGCAATATGTTATATAAATAATATTGTTAAAATATTAAAATGAAAAATAAATCATTACATAACCTTACCGTTTGTTTTAAGTTCACATTTATAGACTGGGGAGAAAAAGACAGACGTATATCACGGCCTGCTGGAGTATAGTAAACACAGAAAACATTTTACAGCAACAATGTTAAAGAAAGATATTTTGGTTTTCCGAAGTTGCCGTCATTAAACAGAAACCAACATGGAGATTTCATTGCAACTAATTAGAAATTCGTCTTTCAGGTATGTAATAAACGATATTCGCACAAAATAATGTACGATACACGAGCGGTATGTTTGTTTTCATGTTCTCGGAAATTAAAAAAGCTCAACTACGTTTCGCTTTTTCAATCTTTTCCTCGACCATGAAAAGTCAACATACCGCTCTTGTAACGTATATTATTAATACATCACAAATGCCAACCATACCTACAGAGACATCAACACAGACATAGAAATACTGCACATCCAACCAAAAAGCCAGAAACTCAACACACTAGAACAATATGAAATATACAGACACACGAAAACACACCACAACGAAATTCTCAACACACAACTCAATTTCAAAACACATACACTCTTTGACTCTACACTTCGAACATACCCACACAGGAAACAAGAGGCGCCAAGACCAACAACGACCAGTTCCGAAGATGACCGAAAATAGGTCGAAACATTTTAACAAGGTACTGTAATAATATTTAACACAAGAAAGTTCTTATCATATATATTCCGAAAAAGATTTCTTTCTTAAAAAAGTTGGACTTAGAACAGTCTGGTTCTCAGCCATCGATGTCACGAAGCGACCTGGCTTCTCAGAATCGCACACAAAATGCATCGGACTTCTAATACCAAAAGCAACTTTTTGTACCTAGAAACATCTCCCGATGCAGTTTGCTCTGAAATCTGTACCTCCCATATTAAAGTAGTCACTGAGTTTTGAAGTCTATTATATTATCTTCAGTTTGCACCTCTATTATCACGAAATATTTGATATTTTTGGAAGATTCGATCCCATCTTATTACTAAGTTATGCAGTTTCTATTATCTCTTTATGAGGTACGAAACAACAAATACACAAATATACAACTTATGCGACTATGTCAATGCCTCAACAATGAGCATACTATGTGGATAATTTAAGCTACACAGAAAGTGTGCACTCAATGTTGGGTCTCAGATGTCTTGTCAACACACTTGAAGCATGTTGATAAAAAGGGAACAATTAAGCCGGGGTCCGGTAAAGTTCCTGGGTAGCTCAGTCGGTAGAGCGTTGGCCCGCTCAGCTAAAGGTTCCGTGTTCGATGCCCGGCCCCAGAACAATTTTTCCTCGAAATTATTAAATTATTCAATTCAGTTTTACAAGGAGCTATAGCTGAAAGCCAGATTTGTATAATTACACGTTACTGTTCGTTGACAGAAAACCACAAATTTAAGTCACACAAAAAGTGTGCACTCAATGTTGAGTCTCTGACTTCTTGTCAACCCACTCGAGGTATGTGGATAAAAAGGAAATAATTGAGCCGAGATCTGATAGGGTTCCTGAGTAGCTCATCCGGTAGAGCAATGGTACGCTCAGTCTAAGGTTCCGGGTTCGATGTCTGGCCCCGGAACAATTTTCCCTTGAAATTATTCAAATCAGCTTTACAAGGAACTATACCTGAAAGCCAGATTTGTATAATGAGCATAAGTGTTCACGAGTTACTAAGAAATCATAAGCATTAAGGATTCCGAACCTGTAAAATCTTATGGAAAGTTGAACTTGGACTTAGAATCTTTTTCCAGGGAACAAATTTTTTCCTATACCTATTATCCAACTACCATTGGATTGTCATGTGCCTTTTCAATACAGAATAATGGCTCGACACTCTGAAAAAATTTCCTCACTGAAATCTCAATTTTCAAATTTTTTGGACTTGTGTTCTTTATTTTTGGGACGATTCAAATAATTGTTAGCAGAACGGCCAGAGTCAAATTTCCATACCAAAAGGGATTTGCGGTACACAAAGCCGGTGACGCGATGGGGTAGCATTTTTCAGCGGTAATCCTATTTTTTCTAAATTGTAGTTCATTATTTATGCATTAAACATCACCATATGTGATGCAAAGCAAACGTAATCTACCTCGTAATTTTAATGCATTGCGGCCATCGTCAAAGGACAAAGTAATCAAAAGCTATGGCGTGTGAATCAAAGAGGAGAAGTATGTGTCAAAAATGGTTACATTTATGATTTATTATTAGGGCAAAAGTCAATAAATTACTCATAAAGACAGGTTTAAGAGAAAAGATACGAAATTGAAATTTAACAATTTAACAACGAAGCCTGTTTAATTAATTCGCAGCGAGATATGAATGCTACAAAAGATAATGAAACGCAACATTCAAAATGTCCACCACCGTTGGAGTAACGGTTAGCACGTTTGACCATGAAACGAATGGGCCAGTGTTCAAGTCCTGCTGGGGCTAGTTACTGGTTGGAGATTTTTCCAGGGGTTTCCCTCAAAAATTGAAGCAGAATTGCTGGGTAACTTTCGGCATTGGATCTCGGACTCATTTTGCCATCATTAATTCACATATCATCATCATTATCATCCATACTGTAGCCCGGGTTAAGTTCACGGTGCGGCGTGCTACCCAGTCATTCACAGAATAGGAGTGGTAAACACAATAAACCTCAGGCTGCAGTGTAAGCCTTCGAGTCCCTCCTCTGAACAAGAGTAAAAATCTAAATGATGTTTCTGATATGTGGACTAAAAGTTACTTTAAGATGAAATGTCGATCATTTCTGATGAAATAAATAAATAAATAAATAAATAAATAAAAAAATAAATGAAAACGAATAAATAAAATAAATAAATAAATGAATGAATAAATAAATAAATAAATAAGTAAATAACTAAGTAAATAAATACATAAATAAATAAGTAAATAAATAAATGAATAAATAAATAAATAAATAAATAAGTAAATAAAAAGTAAATAAATACATAAGTAAAAATAAATAAATAAATAACTAAATAAATAAGTAAGTAAATAAGTAAATACATAAATAACTAAATAAATAAATAAATAACTAAATAAATAAGTAAATAAGTAACTAAGTAAGTAAGTAATTAAGTAAGTAATTAAGTAAGTAAATAAATAAATAAATAAATAAATAAATCAATCAATAAATAAATAAATAAATCAATAACTAAATAAATCAATAACGAAATAAATAAATAAGTAAATAAATAAATAAATAAATAAATAAATAAGTAAATAAATTAGTAAATAAATAAATAAATCAATAACGAAATAAATGAATAAATAAATAAAAATAATAAGTAAATAAGTACATAAATAAATAAATATGTAAATAAGTAAGTAAATAAGTAAATATGTAAATAAATAACTAAAAATATCAATAACTAAATAAGTAAATAAATAAATATATTTTTTGTTTTACCGTTACTGAAAAAATAAATCTGCAGATCAAAGCTTCGTTGTATATTAATTTGAAAGTAACTTTCGACACTTTAATTTTAACACATTTCCATAACGATTATTAGAGGAGAAAAATTCGCTCCGGCGCCCGAAATCGAACCAGGGTCCTTGGTTCTACATACCAAGTGCTCTAACCACTGAGCTACGCCGAAGTTCAATCCACAGCACCAGATCGAATCCCTCTCCTCTAGTGTTTTCCTTTGTTTTTTTTTACTAGATTATTTTACGATGCTTTATCATCATTTTAGGTTATTTAGCGTCTGAATGAGATGAAGGTGACAATGCCGGTGAAATGAGTCCGGGGTCCAGCACCGAAAGTTGCCCATCATTTGCTCATATTGGGTTGAGGGAAAACCCCTGAAAAAACCTCAACCAGATAATTTGTCCCGATCGGGAATCGAATCCGGGTCACCTCGTTTCGCGGCCAGACATGCTAACCGTTACTCTACAGGTGTGGACTTCTTTTTTGTGGCCTTTGTGGCAGGTCACTGGCTGAAAAGAAACTGCCATTTTGAAGGATGCAATACAAGTAATGATGAACAAAAGAAAAGTTCAGGGCAGAAGAAGATAAACTATAGACAACAATAATATATATGGATCATAAGCGGAGAGTAAGAGGAAGTCGGAAAATAGGAAATATTGGAGAATGCTGGGTTTGCAGTGAAAGACCTGTCTTGGTGAAGAACACTATGGACGAAAGAATTAATGAATATTCAGTTATTAAAATATTGTATTACTTGACTTCTGCCTCGCTGGTTTAGTGAATAGCGTATATTTCCCACACAATCAGATCTTGGTTCAATTTCCGGCGTTGAAAATGGAATCAATTTATCTTCCGTCCACGAGGCAAGGTGTCTGTCCTTTGTCATGTGCACTTCTGTGTTATCTCAGTGGCGGCCCTGTGCCAGGGTGACGCGCAGTGTGTCTGTTTAGTGTTGGTCCTACGATATAGACCTACCGACCTGTATACTGTACTGGCTTGAGAGATGGAACCAAAAAGGAAGAGGTACAGCACGACAAAGTACTACTTGACCCCAGAGAGATGAAAGTGAGAATAGTGCATCATCACTGAACTTGCAGACACGAATTTACTTTCTACTTTCCTCAAGCAAAGGGCATTATGCATCTTAGAAGGCCATTAGTGCGTGTAAAATAGATCCTATGAATTCACTGAAGGGTAACTTGAGATGAAGCAGGAGTAATACTTCCAGTTAGGTGCATCGTAGAGATGGTTCTTTCACCTTGTTGAGATATTTCAAGGCAACAGGTAAAGATTAACTGCATAAACTATTTTAGAAATTAAGAACACGAACACTTTTCAGTGCACATCATGTGAGAGCTATGTAGAATGGCTCAGTTGTCCGGAGTAATCAAGCATAACGGGCTCAATGGAGTATGTGATTCTTCAGATCGTGTCTATTTGCCCTGATGATGAAACCTGTATGTAATTCCTAACGATAGAGATCTTAAATTCTCGGACACGGTGGGATACCTAAAATTCTACTTCCAAAAATAATCATTTTAACGATACTTTTTTACGAGCTTTTTCAGACGAAACGAGAGATTTTGATTTTAACCTATAAATTTACCAGCAACCTTAGTTTCGTTTATCGAATAAATAATAAAATATGTCGAAGATTTTTTTTATCTTCTGCAGAAATGATCGAGAGTGTTTCATGGAAGTAAGACTTTTTTATTGTCTAATGGCGTTTTGAGTTGGTATTGCTGAATGTTGAAAGGGATAGGACGAATTTTTAATGGAAAACAAACAACAATTGGTTCCTGTAATGACATTAATTCTTCACCTTCACGGTTTAGGTCTATATCTTGTCTGGTTTCAAATTATTTTATTTCGTGTTATTTATGTCACAGAGAATAAGGTTCTTAGAAAAATATTTTGGGCTAAGAGGGATGGAGTTACTGGAGAATGGAGAAAGTTACACAACACAGAACTGCACGCATTGTATTTTTCACCTGACATAATTAGAAATACTAAATCCAGATGTTTTAGATGGGCAGGGCATATAGCACGTACGGGCGAATCCAGAAATGCATATAGAGTGTTAGTCGGGAGGCTGCAGGGAAAAAGACCTTTGGGGAGGCCGAGACGTAGATGGGAGGATAATATTAAAATGGATTTGAGGGAGGTGGGATATGATGATAGAGACTGGATTAATCTTGCACAGGATAGGGACCGATATGGCTTATGTGAAGGCGGCAATGAACCTACTGGTTCCTTAAAAGCCATAAGTAAGTAAGTAAGTAAGTAAGTAAGTAAGTAAGTAAGTAAGTAAGTAAGTAAGTAAGTAAGTAAGTAAATTATTTATGTCATTCATATTATTTATATTATATGAACTTTGATTTCTATTTTGTTTTATTTCTTTGTGTTATGGTTATTCTAAAGAGCGATTTCGTTAGAAATAATTGTTAGTGGACCCTTTTTTCGAGATGACCATTGTAATATAGGTAGTGTATTTATGTCATTATTCATATTATTTATATTATATGAACTTTAATTTATATGAACTTTGATTTCTATTTTATGTCATTTTTATTTATATTTTGTGTTATGGTTATTCTAAAGAGTGATTTCGTTAGAAATAATTGTTAGTGGACCCTTTTTCGAGATGACCATTGTAATATAGGTAGTGTATTTATTCATTATTCATATTATTTATATTATATGAACTTTGATTTCCATTTTCTTTTATTTCTTTGTGTTATGTTATTCTAAAAGGTGATTTCGTTAGAAATAATTGTTAGTGGACCCTTTTTTCGAGATGACCATTTTGTAATATAGGTAGTGTATTTTTCATTATTCATATTATTTACATTTTTATTTATTTATTTTCTTTTATTTCTTTGTTTATAGATTTTATAACATTGTAATATATTTTATTTTATAAACTAAATTTTGTTTTTTTGTTGGATTTACATTTTTATTTATTTATTTATTTTTAGAAGCTTTTATAGATTTTATAACTATATTTTATTATAAACAAATCTTTTGAAGATGTTCATAGTTGTATAGATTATATTCCAATATTTAAATTTCAATAAATAGCTGAAGTGATTTCATATTTATGTTACAGTACTGTGACATTCATAGATTACCTAGCTGTGTTGTCCACTATTTTAAAAACTATATAGCTTTGCGGACTTTGTCTTGAAATTGAAGTGAGGCAAGTTTAAATTAACTGTATACTGTTAACATAGTGTCACCAGTAACATATCTAAAGTTCTTTAATTTTGGTATTACGTTTTCAACAATATCGAACGGGTCTTTTGAAACACCCTGTATTTAAAAAAAACAGGGCGATTGTTTTACATTTTAACATTTTCTGGAGGTCTACAGTCAATAATACATAAATTGCTAAATATTCCAAATTCTTAACGAAGATTTCTATACGATTTTGATGGGGGTAATTGTATTACCCCTTTCGGTATTAGTAACTTGTAATAAATCTTGGTAGCAGGAGGGTTAAATTGCACTAAGAGCCATCATACATTTAGGTAGGTGTTCCTGATATGGCCAACCTAATGTTTGAGAATTTTTCTATCCGCCATTTTGAATAAAAATATAAACCACTTTTTTCTTACTCGTTCTCAGTCTAATGGACTTTCTTAAAACAATTTCCTTTCCCCATAAAAATAGCTTTAATTGTCCAAAAAGTCCCAAATTCCAAAAGTCTACCTAGTGATTGTTTTCAGTTTGATAGCGCAGTTGTGCTAATATTAAATAATTTTGGTGTAAAATGAATAAACATGACACTTAATAATTTTTTTTTATAATTCAAAAGTGTAGTCAAAACAGGTTTTTCCATAAAAAAATTAAGTTGTTTTTCTTAAAATACATATTTTTTGCGTAATCCCAGCTATAAGGCATGTAAATTTGTCACGTGATAAAATAAAAGTGAAATGAACTTGATATGGCCATGGTGCATTTGATATGGCCATATCAGGAGCAGGTAAGCTTTCACGAAAATCGTTTGATTATGAACAACTCGTAAAAGATACGCCATCAACGACAACACCAATCAACAGAACATTAAAAACTGAATGGAGTATTATGGTTTTCATGAAACAAGTCTTTGAAAAACATACATAAAACAAAGGAGACTTACCAGAGAAAAATAAGAAGAGATCACATGAAAACCGCAAAACAGGCAACTGACGCCATATTGCTCAACCTGACTGAATGGAAAACGACCAAGTGACATACCAGGATGCCCTTTCACTGGATGCTGCTGCAATTTAGCGGATTTTTTGGTTAACTAACTGACAATAGGGGGTGGCCATATCAGGAACATGGCCATAACAGGAGCACTCACCTTACGTAAACATGACTGACATTGCATTACATAAAATATGTACACCTGCAATATGCAAAACTTTTTTTGAACACTGTTCTATAGCAGATATTCAAACTTTCTCTCATTTTGATATTCCTATCTTTCTGTGTTACGGATTTTTGTTCCACTCGTCTCCAGAAATACTCTACGTGCGCATCATTATTATTCCACCTTTTTCTTCATCTTCCACACCTCAGTGAAATAACCGCCGTACACGTTATTATCCTATAAAGTCTGTTTATACTACTGTAGATCCATATCTCACCCACAGTGCGTTATTCATGTTGGAGATCGTCCGTCGTAAAAACTTCTTTCTTCAATTACCTTCCTTTGTTTCGTGGCTTTATTTCAAAACAGAATATTTCTCACTGTACTAAAATATTTTCATATTTTCATAATCGTACCTTCCTTTGTTTTGTGGCTTTATTTCAAAGTAGAATATTTCTCACTTTATTAAAATTATTTTCAATTTTCTATTAACAGGTATTGTGGAGGGTGGAAGCGCATTATCTAACGAAATTTATAAGCTTGTACTTGCTATTTGGGAAAAGGAAATTGCACTAGCACAATGGAAGGAGTCCATAATCGTACCTATCTTTAAGAAGGGGGACAAGACTAACTGTAGTAACTTTCGAGAATATCCCTTTTGTTGACGTCGTACAACATTTTGTCCAATATTCTTTTGAGAAGATTAACTCCATATGTAGATGAAATTATTGGGGATCATCAGTGTGTTTTTAGGCGTAGTAGATCAACTATTGATCAGATATTTTGTATTCGACAGATAATGGAGAATTAATGGGAGTATAAGGATACAGTACATCAGTTATTCATAGATTTCAAAAATGCATATGACTCGGTTAACAGAGAAGTTTTATATGATATTCTTATTGAATTTGGTATTCCCAAGAAACTAGTTCGATTAATTAAAATGTGTCTCGGTGAAACGTACAGCAGAGTCCGTATAGACCAGTTTCTATCTGATGCGTTTCCAATTCACTGTGGGGTAAAGCAAGGAGATGCACTATCACCTTTACTTTTTAACTTCGCTCTAGAGTATGCCATTAGGAAAGTACAGGATAACAGAGAGGGTTTGGAATTGAACTGGTTACATCAGCTGATTGTCTATGCGGATGACGTGAATATGTTAGGAGAAAATCCACAAAGAATTAGGAAAAAATACGGGAATTTTACTTGAAGCAGATAAAGAGATAGGTTTGGAAGTAAATCCCGAAAAGACAAAGTGTATGATTATATCTTGTGACGAGAATATTGTACGAAATGGAAATATAAAAATTGAAATTTATCCTTTGAAGAGGTGGAAAAATTCAAATACCTGGGAGTAACAGTAACAAATATAAATGATACTCGGGAGGAAATTAAACAGAGAATAAATATGGGAAATACCTGTTATTATTCGGTTGAGAAGCTTTTATCATCCAGTCTTCTGTCAAAAAATTAGAAAGTTAGAATTTATGAAACAGTTATATTACCGGTTGTTCTAAATGGTTGTGAAAATTGGACTCTCACTTTGAGAGAGGAGCATAGGTTAAGGGTGTTTGAGAATAAGGTGCTTAGGAAAATATTTGGGGCTAAGAGGGATGAAGTTACAGGAGAATGGAGAAAGATACACAACACAGAACTGCACGCATTGTATTCTTCACCTGGCATAATTAGGAACATTAAATCGAGACGTTTGAGATGGGCAGGGTATGTAGCTCGTATGGGCGAATCCAGAAATGCATATAGAGTATTAGTTGGGAGGCCGGAGGGAAAAAGACCTTTGGGGAGACCAAGACGTAGATGGGAAGATAATATTAAAATCGATTTAAGGGAGGTGGGCTATGATGGTAGAGACTGGATTGAGCTTGCTTAGGTTAGGGACCAATGGCGGGCTTATGTGAGGGCGGCAATGAACCTCCGGTTCCTTAAAAGCCAGTAAGTACGTAACAGGTAGGCCTATTGTTACCTTTCCCTCATGTATATTCATTTGATATTCTCAGGTAAACTTGCAGTCGCCTGTCGCGGTAAACGAGGTGGTGGAGTTCCATTATGACTAAATTTCATCAGAACAGAACACCACGAGTGAGGGTGTTTGAGAGAGATATTCTACGTCGCCAATGAAAGTTTTATCTTCCCTCCCATCATTTTATTTTACTCCATTCTGTGTCAGTACCTGGCCGGAAAGAAATGTAGGTTTTCATTTTTCTTCCTGCTTTGTCATGAGAGTGGAAAGCACGCGTTTTTATTACGAGCATAGGCCTGCAGGTGATATTCAGGCGCGATAGCTCATGGGACTATGACAAGGAATTGTTATAATAACTTTCAAGGCCATTGTTATGTTGGTTGGCTGACCTGAATGTAGGCCAGTCGGACTGACAGTTCTGAGTTCTGCTCGTGGAGCACGGGGTGGGAACTCTTTTGTCGGTTCCTGCCACCAGTCTTCGCTCAGTGACATGAACGGAATTAAACAGGAATATTGACATAGGTAATAGGTTAATTCTCCAACTTATGTTGTGTATTTGCAATAAAACTTCTGGAGCCATAAACGACAGTTCTAAGTCGTAAAAATGTGTTTTACAAATATTATTTTGACTGAGGGTTTTACACTCTTTGTTAATAAGGTGTGAAGTGAGTTCACAAATCTTGTAACATCCGTGACGGAACCTTTTCTTTATTTTCTGCAATGATAATAAATTTTATTTGAACGTTTTCTCTGTAAAATGATACTGATCTTCTAAATTGATTCAAATAATAAAAGTTGACATTTTCAATATATAGAGGTTGAAAACAGTAAAAATGTAACATCCATGACAACTGGAATGACCACCACCACCACCATCACCAATAATAATAATAATAATAATAATAATAATAATAATAATAATAATAATAATAATAATAATAATAATAATGTAAAAATTTTATCAACAGTAATCTCACTAGAGGTTTTGATTTATCTAGAGAAAATCGAAACTCGAGTGGGATTTAATTGACTATTACACGATTAGAAGAAAGTATATAAAGATTAGAAGTAACTAAGTACTCCAATACAATAAAATATTAATTGACTTACGAAAATACAAAACTGTCTTCAAATTTGTACCATCTCAACATTATAAATATTACGCTAGTAGATGGCAGCAGTGTGTTATGAATAGCTGTTTTCTTATCAGTTGTGCCAACTATGAAATCTTCATTGAACTCTGTGGACGGTTACTGGTCAAGAAGGCTTTGTTGATTCAGTTTCATTTTTATTAAAACATTTGCATTCCACTTCAATCATCCGCATCCCAATAATCAACCTCTCTTGACAGATGATTTTCAATAAATCTCAGTATTAAACAATCTCTGATACGTGACTATTCATAATATCATATAGCAGAAGCTATAACATAACCTAAATAATATAAACGAGTGTTAGAAAAGTTTTAATTAGGGATGATGAAATAAACAAGAAACATTTTAATTAACGATGATGAAATAAAAAATAAACATGAATAATTTTAAAAGAAACAATTATTGAAAGCAGGTACAATTTTCAAATTTGAATGTTTTAGTGGTTGGTGGTTCAGTTGATGTTATATTGGACGTGTGCCTAAAAGAAGTGAAACTCGATGTACATGGTGTATCCCTCAACTTATTCAGGATTTCCGAATGGTGCTCTTCATTTATTTGTAAATAGGGTTTCAGGGAAGATGCATAGCTATGACCAGTGATCTTTATTAATTCTTGTTCTTGAATGCCAATGCGAGTCATATTTGAAAGTGCTGTGCATCGACTGGAGTGGTTTTTATTTTTCTTTTTTTTTGTTTTGTTTTTTTTTTTTTTTTTGACGTCCAGACCAATGCAGTTTGAAATGTTGGCAAACAAAGAAACAAATGCTAGGGTAGTGATAAAAATAAACAAATGCTAGGGACGCGATAAAATTTAACAAATGCTAGGGATGCGATAAAATTGTGCAATAAGCAGCCATGATTGGTTGAAATACGTCCTTTCGTACAGTTTTTTTTTTGGTCAAAAGTATTAAGACGTAGTAAAATTGTAATAGTCTTCATAATCTTTAAAAGGGGCACTCCTGGACGAACTCCTGAGAAAACAGTAAAGAACCAACCGATATGTTGGTTACTGGACTCAGAAAATGACTATTTGAATAAGAGTTGAGTATTATTACTTACAATTAAATATAATAATTTTATTAAACTAATTAGTATCTTCATGCTTTCATCTCCCTCTATCTCGCATCGATAGTGGTGACGTCCCATCTTCTCCAGTACGTTCATCGATCGTCTGCTTCTAAAGAATCTCAGGTCAGGTTTCAAGTTCATTCAAATTAAAAAAAAAACATCATTTTTATCTTCAAAAAAGTGAGTTTCTCAAGTCCTAGATAATTCAGTTTCCTATGCCAATTTTCTTCCAGTTAGTTAGGCTATTAGGCATATATGATTAATATTCGAAAATAATTATCTGTATGTGAAATAATGATTTAAATTTGTGTTTTATTGTCATATTTTATATGTAGAAGTATAAGTATGAAATAAAGTTTAACAAAAACACTGTGGATCAATAAAAAATTAATATTATTGAAGGAAATTAGGTTTCATAAATTAGTCATAGATCCTTTATTAACGTAGACTGTATTACAGAAGTCTCAATCTAAATCAAACTAACTATAAAAGATTTCAGTCTGCTGGAATCATTCTAACCCAAACTAACAGGAAGAGAATTCAGTCTACTGAAGTCTATCTAGCCCATAGATGTCCAATTGTAACTCGTACGAGGTAACCCCTGGCGTAAGCAACCCGCAGCGCATGTTCTTTAAGGTCGTTTTTCCTATTTTATATGGGAAGTTATTGACCTTAGCAGAGATTGCTTGATGTGCAATATCTCTTGGTTCTATAGGCGTTTGGACATCCATGATCGAGCCCAAACTAACTGAGAAAGAATTCAGTCTACTGAAGTCTATTTAGCCTAAACTAACAGAGAATCCAGTCAATGAAGTCTATCTAGTTCAAACTATCAAGGAAAGAATTCAGTCTACTGAAGTCTATCTAGCCCAAACTAAGTGAGAAAGAATTCAGTCTACTGAAGTCTATCTAGCCCAAACTAAGTGAGAAAGAATTCAGTCTACTGAAGTCTATCTACCCTAAACTATCTGGGAAATAATCCAATCTACTGAAGTCTATCTAGTCCAAACTAACTGAGAAAGAATTCAGTCTACTGAACTCTATCTAACCCAAACTAACAGGGAAAGAATTCAGTCTATTGAAGTCTATTTAGCCTAAACTAACAGAGAATCCAGTCAATGAAGTCTATCTAGTTCAAACTATCAAGGAAAGAATTCAGTCTACTGAAGTCTATCTAACCCAAACTAACAGGGAAAGAATTCAGCCTACTGAAGTCTATCTAACCCAAACTAACAGGGAAAGAATTCAGTCTACTGAAGTCTATCTAGCCCAAACTAACAGGGAAAGAATTCAGTCTACTGAAGTCTATCTAGCCCAAACTAACAGGGAAAGAATTCAGTCTACTGAAGTCTATCTAACCCAAACTAACAGGGAAAGAATTCAGTCTACTGAAGTCTATCTAACCCAAACTAACAGGGAAAGAATTCAGTCTACTGAAGTCTATCTAACCCAAACTAACAGGGAAAGAATTCAGTCTACTGCACTCTATCTAACCCAAACTAACAGGGAAAGAATTCAGTCTACTGAAGTCTATCTAACCCAAACTAACAGGGAAAGAATTCAGTCTACTGAAGTCTATCTAACCCAAACTAACAGGGAAAGAATTCAGTCTACTGAAGTCTATCGAACTCTAACAGGGAAAGAATGCAGTCTACTGAAGTCTATCTAACCCAAACTAACAGGGAAAGAATTCAGTCTACTGAAGTCTATCTAACCCAAACTAACAGGGAAAGAATTCAGTCTACTGAAGTCTATCGAACTCTAACAGGGAAAGAATTCAGTCTACTGAACTCTATCTAACCCAAACTAACAGGGAAAGAATTCAGTCTATTGAAGTCTATTTAGCCTTAACAGAGTCAGTCAATGAAGTCTATCTAGTTCAAACTATCAAGGAAAGAATTCAGTCTCTGAAGTCTATCTAACCCAAACTAACAGGGAAAGAATTCAGCCTACTGAAGTCTACCTAACCCAAACTAACAGGGAAAGAATTCAGTCTACTGAAGTCTATCTAACCCAAACTAACAGGGAAAGAATTCAGTCTACTGAAGTCTATCTAACCCAAACTAACAGGGAAAGAATTCAGTCTACTGAAGTCTATCTCCTTATGTCTATAACTGAGATGACATTACGTGATCAAAAGAGAATATCAGATAATACGAAGGAACCTGGAACATTCAACATCACTGAAAAATAGACATCCCATTTAAGAAAAATAGATAATGATCGTATTTCCAAGCGCATGACATAATGAAAAAGTAAACTAGTCAGACGTACTCTAAAGTTAACCGAAAAAGACGAGAGTTTGTTACAATGGCTGGTCAACAAATGCAACCCACTCTCGATAAGTTTCTGCAGTTCAGTTGTGGAGTCGTTAATTTTATGAGCAGCAGCTCCACTGTGCAGTGGATTGCCCATAAAAGGGCTGCGTGGAGCGACAGAAATATTATAGTGTCGGCAGCTGCAGTCCCAGCAGCGGCTAGAAGCTTTTGAGACGGCGATGGCGGTCGAGACTCATAAAGTCGGTTTATCTCACAAAAGAAAGTGTGTGCTATGGCGTGCAGATACTTCAAGGTGTTGATATCTGTGATAAGAACTGTGTAGATCTATCTGTAGTTAATGTCAATCACACAAAATTTCTTCACTTACATGAAACCACCACTCTTTTTGTAGAAAAAAAACCTTTAAGAGGACGACTAACAAAACTGTCAACTTTGGAAACTGGGCTGCGATAAACGACTAGAGTTATATTTGATTCGCAAAACATGCAAGACGGCAAACTATTTAACTCAAAAGGCGGTCATTTTGAATATCGAAAAAAAAATCACACACTGGATCTAACATAAATGCACAGTTTTATATGTGAGTAAGCAGAAGACAAAATTTTAAAATTGAATAGCAAGAAAACATAGATTTCAAGGTTATGTTTCAATTTTCTTGTTTCATGAGTTTGTTTACTGCGGATTTATTTCATATGAAGAGTCCACTGCAAGAATGATGGATGTCACTTTCTTGTCGAAAATGAACCAAGACTGTCAATGCATAGCTTAAGACATATAGAATGTACACACAGAGTTATATGGCATTAACACTGATAGTCATTGTCCAGTAATGATCGGAAAATCACAGTTAAGCTTTGAGCGCTAAGCATTTCAAACTTTCAATTGCTTCTCCTGCAAAATGTATTCCAAATGACATCCATCATTCTTGCAGTGGACTCTTCATATAAGATTAAAACAAAATATCTGTTCAATGGTACAGGAACGTAAACATAGGACTATAGTGTCTAACAGACAAAACATTCAAGACTTTGTACATTCACGGGAACTTATTGCTATTATGATAATAAAAAATCAGAAGAGGAGATTTAATTAAAAAATTATGCAGAAAACAGAATGAGATAGATTGAACGGCCAAGAACAAGAATGAGAGGGTAGAATAAGTAATGTGAAACTAAATTATTGCAAGAAGAAGAGGAGTAAAAAGTAAAAACATTTTATATAGAGTATTTATTACTTCATATAAAAAATTTGTAATTATGACAAACACAAAGTACATTCACTGTCTCTTCTGTTTAGAATCATGCATACTTCTACTCCGAATTATCTGTTATCGCGCTTTGAATTTCTTACAACTCTTCGAAACCGACATCAAGCACTTCTTTCTATCCCTCTGGAATTCGTTGCCTAATGACGTCAGGGACTGCCGGACTTTATCACAATTCAAAATTAAATTGGAAAATTTTGTCTTAGTTAATGTATTTTAGGTATTGCTAGAAGTATTGATTTGTGTTTTTTTTTTCTTTTTCTTTTTTAATCTAGATTAAAATTGCAAGTTTCTTGTTTATGTTAGTTAATTAGTTAGGATACAATTAATTATGATACTTAATCACTCATTTAAAGTTTGTGTGACTGCAACCTGTGTATATTTTTGTGTGGCTTTATTTTGTTTATAGTGTTTTTGTTCTCTCTCTTTATTTCTTGTGTAGCTTTACTTTGTATATAGTGTATTTTTCTGTTTATTTCTATTATTGTATTTGTATTCCTGGTGTGGTGGAAAAAAGGTCTGATGGCCTTTATTACACCAGAATAAATAAATAAATAAATAAATAAATAAATAAATAAATAAATAAATAAATAAATAAATAAATAAATAAATAAATAAATAAATAAATAGGTTGGATAAAAAGTAATGACAACACTGCTGTCACGTGACTATGGTGCGTTCGAGAGCTTCCAGCTGTGTGGACATGAATAAGGACTGTTAGATGAGTTAGTGCAGCCAGCGGCGACAGTACTCTGTCAATCTACTGCAGTGTGTAGAACGTTCACTTTCATAGGGATAGTGCGAGCGCCCTAAGACCATCCTTACAAAACTAGAGCAACGTTCCTGGATCCAAATTGAAATGGCACGAGGTCATAGTGCACAAGAATGTTTTCAGGGACTGCGTGAAGCATGTGGCGATGCAGCGTTGCCATATCGCACAGTTGCACGATGGGTTAAAGCGTTCCGGGAAGGCCTTGTTGCACCGGTACCAAAGGGGAGGTGACGACTTTCTCAGACGAATCGTCGCTATGGACGAAACCTGGACTCGCTCGTATGAACCAAACTTGAAACGTCAATCAAATGAATGGAAGCATCCAGGTTCTTCTCATTCGAAGAAAGTGCGCCCTACACAAAGTGCTGTGAAGGAGATGTTCATTGTGGCGTATGACATTGATGGGGTAATACTGCACCACGCTGTACCTCCAAGGCAGACGGAAAACGCGGACTACTGGAACATCCTCCGTACTCACCCGATATGATCCATGCGATCACGATCTTTTCACCAAAGTGAAAGAACCACTGCGAGGGACCCGGTACAATACCAGAGATGAACTTATCCGTGCTTTAGGGCGGTCAATACGGAACATCAACAAAGATGGACGCGCTGATGGTGTACGACGCCTTCCAAACATTTGGCAAAAGGTAATAAATAAGGGGGGCGACTATATAGAAGGTACGTAAATGTTGTACCCCTGTGAATAAAGCCATGTCAGAAATATCGAACTGTTACCATTACTTTTTATCCAACCCTAGTAAGTAAATAAATAAGTAAGTAAATAAATAAATAAGTAACTAAATAAATAAATACATAAATAAGAAGATTAAAATTGAGATAAAAAAGTACAGAAAGTGATCGACTAATATTAGCATTAAAACAATAAGTTATAAACACAAATAGGACTTTTTTAAAATTAAGGATGTAAGAATCCCAGCAATACAAGGGATCAAAGTTTTGTTTTAGAAAATGATGATCAAAACTGAGAAAATACGTATGTATATCAACTATTACTTCGTTTAATTTTTCTCTGGCAGGTAATTGCTATGCGGAAGTATCGACAAGATCTGATGTACTCAAGTACAGTACTTAACAAAAGTTTAAGACCATGAGCAAATTTCATATAATTATTTCCTGGTCCTATATTTTTGTTTCTATTTCCCTCATGAATATTTTGTCAATTATTTGGACTGTGAGACATCTATCGACGCAAAGAAAGTAAAATTATGACATTTAGTTTTCGAGTTATGATTTTAATGAAATATTTTGTTACTGTAAAATGTTACATTTATAATTACGGAATAATTTATTCATGCTAAACCAACATGTTTATTGTAGTGATGATTTTTTTCAAGCAATTTGAGAAGTGTGAGAACACATTGGCACCAGAAAGAAAAATTTAAAAAAAATTATTTTCGTTTTATAATTTTTTGCATATTTTTCGAAAATAAGGAAAATAATAGTAGAAATAACGTTAAGTAAAGGCATTCATAGCTTCACTGTGGAATAAGCTAACGTAACCGGACCTACGCCAATCGAAAGTACGAAATCACGTGACATTACTACAGATACTACGTTAGCTTATTCCACAGTGAAGCTATGAATGCCTTTACTTAACGTTATTTCTACTATTATTTTCCTTATTTTCGAAAAATATGCAAAAAATTATAAAACGAAAATAAATTTTTTAAATTTTTCTTTCTGGTGCCAATGTGTTCTCACACTTCTCAAATTGCTTGAAAAAAATCATCACTACAATAAACATGTTCGTTTAGCATGAATAAATTATTCCGTAATTATAAATGCAGCATTTTTTACAGTAACAAAATATTTCATTAAAATCATAACTCGAAAACTAAATGGCATAATTGTACTTTCTTTGCGTCGATAGATGTCTCACAGTCCAAATAATTGACAAAATATTCATGAGGGAAATAGAAACAAAAATATAGGACCAGAAAATAATTATATGAAATTTGCTCATGGTCTTAAACTTTTGTTAAGTACTGTAGCTATTTTAAACAAAATGCCACTTGCACTCGTTGGCATACATGAGTCTCAAATGCCAAGTAACAGTAGCAATATGGTAACAGTGGCACTTTTAACTCTAACGATCTGACACTCTGATTGCAAGACAGGTATTTAGATGGAGCCCAGAAAAAAACAAAAAATGAAGCGGGAAAGTATGAAAAAATCTACAGTAGCAGAAATGGAATAGTTAAGAAATATTTTAAGAGAGCAAGGTAAGATAGAATTTGAAATAATTACATAAAAAACGAAAAATATAAAACACAAATGACTGGTCCCGAAACAGAAGACACATAACTTATATAATCGACACGTAATAAAAAATAAGTAAGATGGATTGTTGTGTTTAATGCAGGAAGGAACATCAAGAAATGGGAAGGGGTTTTGGACAGTGCGGAAATGGAAACAAGTGAAAGCAGGCGAAGAATAGAGAGAGAGGGAGATGATGATATAAATAACAAAACACTGTATTCAAAAGAAAGATGAAGACCTACCAACGATAGACCGGAACGAGAATGGTTGTACAAGAGAGTTGTAATTTACAGCGATCTTATATTTTAATTAACAAGAGAGACTGTGGAAAGCCATTGAGATAGATAGCACTTCACCATCACGGTTAGCAGTAATTCACTTAAGAGACCCTCATGAATTGAGCCTGAGGTTTGATTTCAGTATATTCTGTGGGATTTGTAGTGTAGCAAGTAACTTTGAAGCAGATTTTCCCCAAGTAATTCGCTTTCCTTATCCCATCATTGTCCCATTATTGGTATGCAGCTGAAAAGAGACGCTAAATTAAGTATTTTCAAATAGCATCCATTCTGTTCACAATCAAGGATTTTAAAACTGAAGTCCCGTCGCTCTAATTTCCGGCAGCCAATCGCGTTGCAGGTCGGCTACATTTAAACGTGTGCGCATTGTGATTTGCTGAGGAAGACGTTATTCATTTCTTAAGGCTCGATAAATACTTAATATAATCGCTCGCCATTTTGGCTCTTTCGTTGTCGTTCGCAGAAAGCACACGAGGGCGTTATTTGCCGCTCAATTATTTGCTGAATTACAGTGCGTTTGATTTATTATCATAGGAGCTACGACATGATAATGTTTAACGGTGTGGCAAATAGATTCCTCGCATGGTAGCCCGGCAACGAAAGAACAAAAATGGTGAACGATACTACCTACCTAGACTTTATAGAGCCTTCACTTCCTAAGACGTAAGCAAAGAGGAGGAGTTCCGCCGGGAATAACAGCGTCGCGACTTTAAAGACTGCACTTCATTACACAAATTCTATCGGCGCAATTTAGGTAGTTAGTGAGTTCGACTTGTGTTCCGAAATTGCGTGGTAGGTTTGAATCCCGCTTGGAATAACTGATCTAGTTATTGTTTTTCGAAGTTTCCCCCAACTGTAAGATGAATGACCTCGAAATTATCTCGCCAAATACCATTTTATTCTCATCAATTCCGTCAATTAACAAATCACATAAAGCACGAAAGAAGCATTAAAATATTACAAAATATTCTAAACTACTCAACGGATTTTGGTGTTACAGATGTCTGGAAGTGTATAACATTACCACATCAGTAAGCTAATGACTGGACGTAAGTCCATCCAGTCGCAAGCGACTCCTGGTGATCCATTTAGAGTATATTTACAGCAGATATTTGGTAGAATGCGTCAGTCTCTTCCTAACGCTTGTATCTAATTCTAAATTAAATATAAAAACAACACAACCACCCAGACCTTTTTTACTTGTCCATTTACGATGCTGTATCAACTACTAAGTCATTTAGCGTCGATGGAATTATTGATAGCGAGATAGTATCGGCGAGATGAGGACGAGGATTCGCTATAGATTATCTGACATTTGGCTTACGGTTGGTAAAAATCTAATCATGTAATCACTAATCAGCTCAAGCGAGAATCGAACCCACGCCTCAGAGCAACTCCAGATCAGCAGGTAAACGCGCTACCGCCTAAGTTACGCCGGTGGCTACCCAGGTCATATATAGTATGGAACATTTAACCAAGAAACAAATCCCTTGGTAGATAACCAGTAGAAGAAACTGCATTAAGCTAATACTGGTGTTTCAGTCTGTTTTCTTTTATAGCTATGTTTTAAATGGTAGGTCCTTTCCATCCAAAGAACAACGATATGGGTTTGTTTGAAGGTTAACTGTTTTTTTTTCTTTCAAGAATTTAGTGTCTGCACTATGTGAAAATAATAAAGAAAGAAGTAAGCGTATCTTAATTAGGTGAACAGTTAAAACTTGAATATATAAATATACATTCTAATCTGTTTGGGTATGGATATTAATTTATTATTATAAAGCTATTATGATAGTAGGAAAAATTTCTTGCTGGTTATATTATGATTGAAAGAAGGAGTTTCTATATATGACAATCAACAATGCGTAATCTGAAAGGACAAATGAAAATCGCAGATGATTAAAATGGCTACTACAAATCAACAGCGGGCACAATGTGTTCTTTGGTATGCTAAATTTGAGAGTGTTAAAAGAGTTTAAAGGGAATTTCGACGTGAGTATGGTGTGCGTAATGTACCTAAATACGATTCCATAATGTTGTGGTATCAAACATTTGTAGAAACAGGTTCTGTGTTAAAAAAAAAACATGCAGAAGGTCGCAGGCGAAACCCAGTACGAGAAGCAGCTATCTCTTGGTTTGGTCCCCAAACTCCCCAGATCTAACCCCTCCTGACTTCTTCTTGTAAGGTTTTGTTAAAGACATTGTCTGTTCACAGAAACCCAGGAACATTGATGATCTGAGTGTAAGATTTACTCAAGCTAAATGTACTACAACTGTAGCATATACTCACAGTAGCAACTTCGATCCAAGACTTTATAACATGATAATAGATAAATTCCCAAACATACAATTTGCTAATGCTTCTTATTTAAAAAAAAATCTATTAAAAATTGCTGTTAACAGTGAAAATTTAAAGTTCAATTATTGTGAAATGTGTTTTTCTTCTTATTATTTTCTTTTATTACTTTTTACTCTGTTATTCAATAAAATGTTTTAACATTAACTTATATGGAATGCCCCCTGAGCACCAGTATGTAGGGGAGAGTCGGGTAGTATCGGACATCTGGTAATATCGGACAGTGAGTTTCTTTCATCTACCACACGATGATAGTACCTGATTGACATGGTTACGTTTCTGTGATGTCGCATAGAGAAACGTAACCATGTCATTCAGATACTACCATATTGTGGTACATGAAAGAAACGCACTGTCCGATACTACCCGCTGTCCGATACTAAACCGACTCTCCCTAACTTACTCTTCTGAGATGCTAGAGAGTTCTTATATATAAAAATCAATATGTATCTTTGTTCTGGTAATAAAGTATTATTATTATTATTATTATTATTATTATTATTATTATTATTATTATTATTATTATTATTATAACAAATCATCCCTCTTATGTTACAACGGACATGGGCTGAATTGAATCATCGTTATGAGTTGTGCAGGGTGCGCAATGGGGGTCATGTTGAGCTCTGAGGAATCTCCCATCTTTCAGTGTTATATGCACAAAGTTTCAACAAATAAAGTTCAGTAGTAAATGAATAATTTCGAGGGAAAAATTGTTCCGGAGCCGGGTATCGAACCCGGGACCTTTGGTTTAACGTACCAATGCTCTACCACTGAGCTACCTGGGAACTCTAACCGACACCGATCCAATTCTTCCCTCTATATCCACAGACCTCAAATTGGGCTGACAACCGTCAAGCAACCAACTTCGAGTGCACACTAACTCCGTGTGACTTAAATTGTGGTTTTCTGTTAACGAACAGTGACGTGTATTATGCAAATCAAGATTTCAGGTATAACTCCCTGTAAAGTTGATTTGAATAATTTCGAGGGAAAAATTGTTCCGGAGCCGGGTATCGAACCCGGGACCTTGGTTTCAGTAGTAAATGTTTTACGGTGTTTTTATTTTATCCATACCCAAACGGATCATCCTGTATATTGAAAACAATGAACACTACCGTTAAGCAATGGCCAACGAAACAGATTGAGAAGAG